>CM028362.1:77716727-77809755 GCA_016624345.1 Platycodon grandiflorus | reverse complement strand
GACATGAAGGAGAGTGGATTGAAACTAAACGTTGTAACTTATAGCACATTTATTGATGCTTTTGCAAGGAAGGAATGATGCTAGAGGCAATCAAGTTTTTGTGGATATGAGTTGGTCTTATTCCTAATGAGTTCACATATACTTCTTTAATTGATGCAAATTGTAAATTGGGTAATGTAGGTGAGGCTTTGAAGCTGGTCAAAGAGATGGTTGAGGCAGGTGTCAGGTTGAACATTGTTACATACGGGCATTACTTTGGCCTTTGTGAAGATGGTAAGATGAAGGAAGCAGAAGATGTTTTTAAGGAAATGCTGAAGGCAGAGATAACTCCTAACCAGGAAATTTATACTGCCCTTATTCATGGGTATATTAAGGCCAAAAGGCCAGATGATGCAATGGATACTTGGGACCGAATGAAAAGAGTAAATATCAAACCAGACACATTGCTGTATGGAACTATCATCTGGGGACTCTGTAACCAAGAAAAGGTTGAAGAAGCTAAGCTTTTATTCAGTGAAATGAAGGGGACTGGTATGGAAGCAAATAATGTCATATATACAACTCTTATGGGAGCCTATTTTAAGGCAGGAAAAGTCGTGGAAGCACTTAATCTGCTTCAAGAAATGCAGGACTTAGGTATAAGCCCAACAGTTGTGACATATGGTGTGTTAGTTGATGGCCTCTGCAAACTTGGATTTGTGCAACAGGCAGTTGATCATTTTGGTCAAATGTCAAGTGTTGGTTTGGAACCTAATGTCTTTGTTTATACAGCTCATTGATGGGCTCTGTAAAATTGAATGCTTGGAAGCTGCTAAGAAGGTTTTTGAAGAAATGCTAGGTAAGGGTATGCCTCCAGATAAAATTGCTTATACATCTTTGATTGATGGAAGCCTGAAGCATGGAAATATCCAGGAAGCTTTGGATTTACAAACTCAAATGGTAGACAATGGTTTGGAGCTTGATCTTCATGCCTATACTTCTTTGATCTGTGGGCTCTCTAGATGTGGTCAATTGCAAATGGCAAGGAATTTTCTTAATGAGATGATTGTGAAGGGTGTTCAACCGGATGAGGTTGTTTACGGCTGTCTGTTAAAAAGTATTATGAGGCTGATAACATGGATGAAGCTCAGAAAATACTAAATGAAATGGTGGAAAGGCGTCTTATTAATAATTTAGCCGATTATGATGTTCCTGATGTACAAGTTTGAGAGGCTCTAAATGAGCATTCTGTTGAATTAAAGATTTTACTCAAAACTTGAGTCTCTCTCTCTCTCTCTTGAAGCTCGGGATATTGAAATTTTATGCCGATTCTCAGATAAATCAGCATGGATTGTTTCCAGTCCCTTAGTATCTTCTAGCGAGAGCAGATAATGTGCCCATGGGAAACCTGCTACGGAGTTTACTTATAGGTTGGAATAATCATTAACACAAACTGATTGGAGTTGTGTTTTCTGGATCAAAGTTTAATTGTCATAACTGAGGTATGTTACACCTTTTGAATTCTTCAAGGTTTTCTATTGGAAAAGCTGAAATTGAAGTGGCTAAGCTTGGTTGTTTGCTTTAGTTTTGAAAAGCTTACTAAATTATTCCTAATACTGCAATGCTTTGGCACCTCTATGAATTGCTTTTCATTTCACAGTGGAATCGTTCTGGCTGCAAGCTGGATGGAGAATAGGTCTACGGAAGTGTGGCAGCTCAATTTGCATAGAAATCATCCAGTGAGTGTACAGAACCTTTAGGAAAGTCTTTTATAGTATTCATTCATCTCGCTAGTTGGTATATACTACCTCTGTCCTTTGTGAGTGTCATTTTTGAAGCTGTCTTAGGCTGATTAATGAGACAAAGGTTTTACCCCTTAACTTCTGCATATAGAAAAGGGACATTCATACATACATGTATATATATATATATATATATATATATATATATATATACACACACACACACACACACACACACACACATATATATATATATATATATACATATATGATATGGTGTTAAAAATCTGTTGGTACCGCTACAACAATGAATACCATTTTGGTTACTTCCCATTTCGGGTTTGTGTAACGGCATTCATGACGAACAGACCGCTACTGTAAAGTAATAGCAGAGCGACTGTCACATTTTTGTTTTGCTGTTGCTTATATACCCACTTTTTAAACTGCAAAAATAGTGACTTTACAGGAGTCAGACCTGGTGAGTTTCACATATAATTATTACGTTTTCCATTGAATCATTGCTGCTTCTTGTAACAGTCTTGTAACAATCAAACTTAACCTATTTATTCTTCTCGCCAATTATACGTGAAATGGTTTAAGAAAATGTGTAAAATGTATCAATGAAGTTGAGAATATTTTTATTTAGATACTTGCTAATTCTAAATAAGCAAGTTGGATTAATCATATGTTAAATATGACTTGGGGCGGTTCTGGGAAGATGTTTGGGTGGGTGATACCTCGGTTCACTTAGGTCCTATATCCGAGTTCTATTCTAGGGATAGGAATGATATTGTTTCTTGGGACCTCCACTTCTTTTGCAATCTTAATGATTGGGAGGCTGTGGAGGTGGTGGGTCTTCTTTATATTTTGTCTCGAGTACATTTATCCCATTTCTTGGATTCTCGGTCTCGGTTCTTAGAGGGTACTTCGGGTTGTTCTGTTGTCAATCCTTATTGGCTTACCTGATCGGTCTAATTCAAAGTTGTTCCCTCTTTGTCCTTTCATTTGGAAGGCTCAGGTTCCTTTTAAAGCCAGGCCTTCAACTTGGTTCTTAGTTCTTAATAAACTTAATACGAACAACATGCTTCAATTGTGCAGGCTACAAGAGGATTTCTCCAGATTGGTCTGTAATGTGAAAGTATTCCTCTGAATCTCATGACCATTTATTTCTTCGTGGTGAAGGTGCCAGATAGCTTTGGCATAGGCTTTTTGGGGTAGCTGGTGGATGAAGGGTTCACCCGTTCTCTATTTCTTTAGGATAAATTTAGAGGTTTTGGTAATAAGGAGATAAGAGTTTGTTATGAAAATGTTGGGTTTTCATGGTTCTATGGTGCATTTGGACTGAGAGAAATGCTTGATCTTAAAGAGTCGTAGCTTGTCGATGACTCTCTTATGGGATAGCGTGGTGCGTTTGGACTCTGTATGGGCTTCAGCGGGAGGCCCATTTGTGGGGTTCCGCTTTCAGTTATTCAACAAAGGAGTAGTTATTTTTCTTTTGTTTGCTTTTCATGATGGATTTCTCATCTATCTTCTTGTAATCTGTTTATTTTTATTTATGCAATTTTTCTTATTTAAATAATACAAAATAAATATATGACTTTGGTTGTAGCTGTAGCACAAAAGAAATTGTTATTAACTGAACAAAGCACACTAATAAATAGCTTTTTATTTGAATATACTCTATACATGCCAAATTTTACTGTATTTCACAAGAATTAATACAAAAATAAGTTAAATATTCAGAGTAAATATTTTGTTTTTAATGAATAAAGTATATTAACAATAATTCAGAAAATTAATCAAACTACAATCTCCGCGTAAAATAGATTTACATTAGTTGATTTTTAGCTAATAGCCAAATTGAGCCAACATATGTGTTGAATTAAAGTATATCTATGTTGGAATCATGTTTTCAATGAATAATATTCGTCAATTACCATTACTTATCAAAAAAATATTCGTCAATTATCATCAAATATAAATATCCTTTATTTGAAAGCTAAGATATGCATTTCTCCAGTGTGTGAATAAACAAGGATAAAAAACTCACACTTTCAACAGTAGTTTCCGTTCTCTTAGACCGATAGGGCTCTGCGATGGTGGCCGGGCCTGTAATTTAAATCCATCCTGATATAGGAACAAGTATTTGGTCCATCTTACTTCCAGTTTGTTGGAAATGTTGTGCTGCTTTGACATGTACAGGGAGAATCTCCAAGAAAATGAAGCATCCCCTCTTTGAAAGTGTGTTTAATTAGTCAGTTAGAACGAATTTTTTTCCAAGTTAGTGTGCAAACTGAGCAATATTTGATCCACTCCGTCCAACTCCATGCTTCCAATAAAATATTCATGTCTATAGTTTGTTTCTGTATATGGTCAGACTGAGTGCTTCTAGCCTATCACTCTGTATTTTCTATCTGATTGATCTTTCATTAAGCTTTTACTTTCTCCTATAATAATATAATACTGTATTTCAACATCCAGTCTTCTTTATCTCATTGATCCGAGTTTGTGCCGACAGCTTATATTTTAAATTTCAGAAAATAATTTCATAACAAAAGTTAAAGGGTAAACTTTGTGAAACTTTTCCCCAAGAAATGAATATAGAGTTGATCCATGGCTCTCCTCACTACAATGTCAAATGGTGAGGATGCCCTTATTTTAGATGGATGGAATATCTTCTTTAAATTGTAATTGGATTGATTACAGTAATATTGAAGGCTTTGAACTTTTGTAGTTAGTGCTTGGTACCGAAATCAAATGAATTTCATGATTTCAGCTATTGAGCTAGGCTGAATGAGCCGTATAACTAGTATGCTTAAGGATCCATAGTGCAACTCGGCTAATCAGTAAATTCTTCTTGTGTAAGTAATATATGTTGCCTAATCTATTTTTGAAATTATTTGTTTGTGTAAGAGTACCTCTCTTTATGCATTAAGAGTTTTTTGATAGTTTAGCTGCCTTTAGATATTGACATAGTTATCAATTTTATGAAGCAGGCTAAGCTTAAGACTGCAGGGATAAGAATGTGTACACAAGACCTTTTCTGGATTCACAATGGTGGGAGCCTCGTTCTTTATGTGGAAGGAGTGTGATAGTTGATGAGATTAATAACTTCTTCCGGTGAAGGGCTCACGCTTTTGAAGTGTAGATTGAAGAAGACTTTTCAAAATCCAAATATGGGTGAAATTCAGAGACAAACTAAGTGAGATTTTTTGAATTTTACACTTCGACCCATCTCTGGTGCTGATTAATTCTTATTAAACTACATTCATGTCTTTGCAGTGATTGTGATTATGCTGGTTAAATGATACCATGGCCTCAAAGTTCCTGCATTTCATGAAAATACATGTATCACCAGACTTTCTTTGAATTTTCTGAAGATGTAAATCATGGGACCTCTCAATCAGGTATAAACCCATTAGCTTCTATCAGTTGCTCTGCTCCAGTATTTTGTTAGCATTTTCTTTTATGTATCAGAATTGGGGCCGGTTCGCTTTTCCAATCACGTATATGAAGATGTCATACGGTCAATTTACTGATCTAAGACTACAATGGGGAGTTCTCCTAAATATTCACTCGCTGGCTTGTTCCATGCTTCTGAAAATTCAATGACCTAGTTTCTTTGAGATATAGTTTTCAAAATTTCGAGGTTGGGGAGCCTGTAAATTACTAATGGTATTTGCAGTGCTCATGCGCATGGCCAGTCATGAGCAGATGTGGAACTCATTTTATGACATTGCAAAACAAACAAGGTAGGCTAGAGTTTGCATGAATAGGATAAGATTGAACTACTTTTCAAAAAATATGGATGGGGCTAGTTGCAATTTGAGGTCCAATATTTATCCAAAATTGTAATTTAAGGGCCAATGTTCAAAATATAGTGATGTGATACCCAATGTTACATTTTCCGATTCTATCAATGGTCTAAATCATTGGGAGTTAGATTTATGGATGAAAAATAGTCATATGCCTTGGACATGCCACTTTTTAGAGGCATTTGTATGTTTCGCTTTCCTGAATAACCAATGTGAGACTCTAAATCCATTTTTGGACAATCCTAAACTACAACTAACACACTAATCAATCTTGCAGAAGCCTTATCTCTTCTCCTTCTTTTTCTTTTTTTTTTTAAATTCTAAACACATCTGCATCTCATCTTCTACACGCACCTCGGTCCGGCCATCTTCAACAACCACCGTACCATCTTCATCGAGGGAGGAGGAGAAAAGAATGAAAAGGTTAATAGAAAAAAGAAAAAAAATGAAGTAGAAGGTATTTTGGTAATTATAGAATGTTGAATAAAAAAAAGGAAAAAGATTTAGAGGTTGAAGATGGAAATGAATACTGCAGTTATGTTTAATAACTAAATTGCTTATTTTCTTTTGCAAGATATTTACTGTGCTTGTTTGAAGGTGATTTTAGAGATAACTATAGAATGTTGAATATTCTGCAGTTTGTGTATTTGGAGCTTATCAATTATCTGAACCATCTATTTCCTAAATGCAGGGTGGAATATAGGGAACATAGTTTGCTGGGACTTTTAAATGCGACATTTGCACTAGTAGCTGACATATATGCTTGGAACAGGGTATAGAAGACGACACGAGTGGGTAAAGATTGAATAATTAAGTATGCATCAATTGTTGGAGTATCACTTCTTCCTCCTGATGCTTGTTTTTGAAGATTCCACAAGGTTTTTAGTTGGAAATCACAGACAGACACACAAACATGCCGCTGTGAAAGGTGCTCTGCTACTTAGATAATCCGTACACCTGTGAAGAGCTGTTGTTACTTTAACCACGTTAAACACTATCGGAGCTGGTTACTTTGAGGTTTCCACCTGATCTGATGAAGCACCATAGAAAGAGAATTAAGTATAAATAGTAAGTGATGGTGCCTGGCCTTGCTTGGATCGGATTAAATGTGGGTTGCTCAGGTATGACCTATTTGAGATGGTTATCTGGCAATAATCCTCCGGCGTCATGATGGACATGAATAAACCTAATTATGTGTTAGGAAACCATAAGAGATCAGTTGAAAAACTTATAGGATTATCCAAAAACTTGTATCCTAAAGATTCTTAGGTGATTTTGGATGTATAAAATTATAAATGATTTGACCCTTGATCTTTGTCACAAAGCTAATTTTGAAAGGGCTAAGATGAACCATTTACATGATGCTAGTTCCATTGGAGGTCTATTGGATGCCAAGATGTGTAGATATTTGCAATGTTCTTTGGTTTAGTATGTTGATTTTAGATCGATCCTGTAATTTCTCATTAGAGAGCAGCAAAAATATCTTATCACTCTGCAAATGAACTAAACTTTTACTTCAAAATTTAAAGACAATGCTGCAAATGATTTTTAATAAACGTTTATTATGTTTGAGTTTGACATGTTTACTTTACGAACAAACGTGAGCGAAAATTGCTTCGAGGTTAACAATATTATACTTCTTCCATTCCAATGACAGTCCATTTTATAATGGAATTACTAAATTCACCTTTATCAACTATCATACTCGTTCCGTCCTTAAATTATTGTCTCTTTTTTTTTTTTTTTTGGGTTTGAAATAATTGTCTTGTTTGAAAACTTTTCTTTTTAGGACATCACTTTTACCATTTTACCTTTACTTTTTCTCCTATTTTAATTATGACCAACATACACATTGACATTAAAAAAATTACACATTATACCAATATTAATAATTAAATTAATTATTTTTCTTAATCAGGTGCGGTTCAAACAAGACAATAGTTAAGGGGCCGGAGGAGTACTATTTTTGGTCAAAAAAAAAACTATCATACTATTTTATTATGCACTTAACGCTATAAGGTAGACAATAAGAGTATTTATGTATACATGTTACTAAAATAATTTCTAAATTTTTCTTGAAAAATTAAAAATAGATACTTATTTTAAAATGAATATTGCTATTAGCACCCAATACCTCTAAGTAGACATGTCCAAGCGGTTGAACGCGGTTCGGTTCGAACAGCCGGTTCAGCCGCCGAACAACTGGCGTAGCGAGACCAAAAATCACGTTCACGGTTCGGTTCAAACTAAGCGATTCAGTTCAGGTTCTATCCGTAATTTTAAATTATTTTTTAAATATTTTCTTATAATTTTTTAAAAAGATTTCATCTTAAAACTTTGTACAAAGCATTTTTTAATTTTGAAACTTTGTAAACTTTTCATTTTGAAATTATAGAGTAAACAAGGCAATTTCAAAATAAAAAATTTAAATTTTGGCAATTTTCACGGTTTGGAACCGGTTCGGTTCGGTTCCAACCGTGGTTCGCGGTTTTGAAATTGGAAGCGAAGCGAGCAGGTGTAACGGCGTTCGGTTCGAGGGCGATTCCGATTTATGCGATTTTTGGGCGGTTTGGTTCGGTTCGAATCGGGTTTAACAGTTTGAAGTGTCTACTTCTAAGTACACTCATTTTCTATGTACACCATCACCCAATACTCTCAACCTTTCTAAATAGAAACCACACCCCTCCCTATTTCCTTATTTTACCCTTCTTACATTTTCCTTAAAATCAACCCACACAAACCTAATTTTCTGCCCATCATCTTCACCGCTCCACTTCCCCCTACCTGCCAGCGTCGTTGCCCCGCCTCCCCCCTCTATCTCTCCCGTCTCCTCACCCTACTCTTCCCCTTTCACCTCTCTCTCACTCCTCCTCTCCACTGTTTCAGAAGCAGAGGAAAAACAAAACAAAAACAAAGATAAAAATTGAAAAAAAAAATATATATCGAATAGAATAGCAAAGAGAAAAGAGATTCTCTACAGCTCTCATTAAAACCCAATTCAATACATCTATTTTAAAAGGTGGGTTTTTTCTTCTTTAATTTGTTCAAGTCTTTCTCTTTCTCTTTTCTCCCTTTGTTCACTGTAGGGACCAAATCTCATAGTGGTGTTACTTTAATTGAGCGCTAGCCAAAAATAGTGTTAAGCTGCTTTTCTTGAGTTGAAGAGTTCAAAATAATTTTTTTCAATCTAAAAAATAAAAAATATACAAAGCATTTAGGTCAAAATTTATAATAATAATTTTGTAATATATGAAAAGGGTGTACTAAGAGGTATTGGAGGGTGCTAATAGCAAATGCTCTTTTGAAATACATAAAAAAAAGGGAATTGCTATTCCACCCCTATAATTCTTGAGTATCACTTATCATTATTACAAAATTATATTTTAAAAGCTATATTACCCTTAAAATTTTTAAGAACCTAAGATCTTGTCGGCACACACGGCGCCCTAAAATATGTCTGCCACGCAGCCACTAACTATGTCGCGGTGGACGGTCGCACATTCCTTAGGAGTGTCTTGGCGAGGGAGCGCTACATGAATAGGTCCCTTGCATCAAGCCCGAATGGAGGCTGCGGTGAAATGATGGGGACATGACGAGATGGGAAATCTTTGTTAGATCTTTTTGATTGGTTTGGAATTAGCTTTGGTTTGATTTTTGATTGGATTAAATTCATTGTTTGTGATTGTCATTGTTTATTGTTTTCTCTGTTTTGATCTCTTTTGCTTTCTATTTTGGATCTGACTTGATTTGTTACAATTTGGATTGAGTGTTGGCGTCGGATGGTACCTTGGTAATTAGATCTTGATTTCATCTTTTAATAGTGCAAAAAAGAAGAAGAAGAAGAAGAAGAAGAAGCAAAAAAGAAGAAGAAGAAGAATTGGGAGTTTATTGTTAAAGGGTAAAATAGAAAAAAAAAAATGGGGGTATACTTAGTAATATAGGAGGTATAATATTTGAAGGGAGGGTAGACTTAGTAAATGGGTAGACTAAATAATTTTTGGGGTAGGAATAGCACTACCCTAAAAAAAAAAAACATGCATTGTTTATGATAATCATTAATAAACCGAACTAGCTCACAATTTAAGGAGATAAGAGTAGAAAATGCACCCAAAGTCCGCACTCGCCCAAAAACTACTTTTAAAATTTTAAAAATATCTAATGTCATTTTCGACCATTGTACTTAGGTTCAAATACGAATTTAACTACTCTTCTTTAATTTTTTTGGTTTCTGTCATTGTATTTCTCTTTTTATTTTAGCCCAAACTGTTATTTTTGTTATGTATTATTAACGGAATGATGATGTAACATCCTAAAATCATCATTCACATTACCTTTATCGCCTTTTACACACCTAGCTTGCGTACCACAACAACCACCGGCCTTAACCCAACGAAAGTCTAAAAGCACAAATTAATACCAAATTTCTCACTTTTCTCTCTAATAACTAAAGCCCACTTCATCTTTACGTCTTTGAAATACCATAATAATTTTCTCTCTAAAGTTCTGGCAATAGTCTAGGAAACATTTTTAACGAAGGTAGTCATTGATCTGACAATAATTTTTCAGCTCATTAATATGTACATAAAATTTAATTTTTTAAATATCTGGGGAGAAGTAGTTGGGAAAAATGGTGGTGAAGATGAGGGTCATGTGGCGGTTGGGTTAGAGAGGGACATAATTGAGGAGTAGAATGGTGGAGGTCGTAAAGCGAGGTCGACTACGTTCTTTGCGATCAATGAGATTGAGACTAATTCTAATTTGGGTTGTGGGCGGTGGCGACTTTGGTGCAGAAATAGACATTATAGCGATTGGGAGAGTAATGAAGGTGGTGGTGATTAGAGATTGTGATACATTGTTAACTTAATTTTAGAGACACAAAGATGAAGTGAGTATTATCTGTTAGAATGAGGGAATTTTGTAATTAATTTGTATTTTTGGACTTTAGAGTTGGTGATTATTGATGGTAATGTTGTTTGTTGGTAGTGGGAATGAAGGAGGTTGCTCTAGAAGTGGGTAACTGGGTATGGTGATTTTTGATTGTTATGTCATCATTCCGTTAGTGATATATAACGGAGATAATGGTTTGGCTTAAGTTGAAAGAGAAATATAAGTACAGGGGCGGAAATAAAAATATTAAGTAGAGCAGTTAAAGACCTTCTTCCTTCCGGTTTGGGAGCTGGTGTGGAGAACGGTGGCAGGCTCGGAAACTGCTTTTGCTACCATAAACGCCCAGGTCCGTTCACAGGTTTGGTTCGCTGGTCTCTCTTCCTCTCTTTGACACACACACACACACAGCCACACAGGTGCAAGTCTGTATAGCCGTAAAACGTGTCTGTTTGAACTTCAAACACACACACACGCACACACACACACACACTACGCACACAAATTGAGGTTTTTCCAAATGCCTCACCATAGTAGTACTGATCATCTCTCTTTTACATTAAAAAGCTTCATCTGCATGAGAATACTAAGAATAGCAAGGATTTTATTTGTACTATTGTTGTTGTTTTTAGGGTTTGAATTTAAATTAAATAGTAGATGGGGACTAGGGTTACAGTTCAGCAGTACAATTTGAGATCAGCCAATTCATACATTTCAACAACCTCTCTGCACGACCTCAACGCCGTCGATGCCCGTTCCGGCGAGATTATTGAACGCATCGTCGATCGCGATGCTGCTGTCGCTGAGGATAGCTTGGACAATGACGACGACTCCAGTGCTGTTGTGAGTGTTGCCTTCTTTTAAATTTTTTTTTAAAATATATAATTTACTTTTAAGTGAATGAATATGTCCTTATTTTAACCCAATGGGTTGGCTCAGTGGCTTGACTACCACTGAATTTAGCGGGATGTCTGAGAGGGAGATAGAACAGAGAAAACAAAACGACCGGAAATCCATTATGGGGATTTCTTAAAAAGTACTAGGCTACAAAGCTCTTTAATGATGACTTCTCTACTACCCAAAACCTACTAGTGTGAGGACATGCCACTAATAGCTTCTCAATTCTTCTTGTGTTAGGGTAAATGGATAATAATAAATACAATACCACTGTTAGTAGAATAACTAGACGGGTCACGAACTCAAAACTTTATCAGGATCAGGAAGAAAGAATGAATAAGTGGAATGTATTTAAACCTAGTGAACATCGGTTCAGTTGGCTTGAGCGTCAAATGTATGGCTTAGGAGTTAGGTCGGGTTGGATCTAGGCCAGGACCCATATGGATAAAACGGTCAATGATTTGAGCTGGTGTTAGAAATCAGAATGCAGCACTAGCAAATGATGCATATGTATTTACACGAGGATCTGAGTTGGAGCCAGAAGGCTTGGGAGCTCTTACTGTTGCCAATACATTTGCTGGCTCTCATAACGGACCATTCAAGGCATGGTTTCTTCCTCAATAATGTGAGAGGTGGATTACCTTTTTGGTTATCCCATTTGCTAAGAAACTATCTTAACATGTTCAGTAGTTTAACTCTTCACTTTTATGCTCTTAATAACTTGTTAAAGTGACCATTAGCAATTGTTAGATGTTCTTGAAGCGTAAAAAAACTAGAGTTAATAATCAGAGATGACAGCATTTCATATAATCTAAGTTTTATGTTCAATTTTGTGGTTGCCTGCGGCCTGCCCAATAGTAGGGGGGAAAAAAAGAAACAAAAAAAATACAGATGAAAACCTTGCCTCTGCTGTGCGAACCTTTTGTGTCAGCTGTACTTGGTTGCAATTTTTGTGTTTTTCTCACTCAAATTGTTCAGCATTTTGAGTTGCTAGTTATATATGTTCCCTTTATGGTCTTGCAGCAGGCAAGGGCCCATTTTCCCTTTTCTTAACTCTTCATAACTAAGTTTGCCTTGAATAATCGTAATATTTGCAGGAATGCATGAATGAATCATACAGGAATTCTTTACCACTTCACAGTGTAGGGGCTGATGAAGATCACTCTAGCCTTGACAACAGTGGGTCTTCAAGGGATCCTTACAATATTTTATCAGCAGATGGTAATTGTCCTCGTCATTGCTTTAGGATTGATGAGTATTAAATTTCACTTAACTGTAACCTCCATTTACTGAATGGAAGTTGATTTTGAACAGATATTTCACCGCTTGAAACAGCAAGGGCAAGGTTTCTGGACATCATTGTGGATCATTTCATTAGCTCGCATGTCGTTGAAGCAACAGATGCTGAGGCTGAATATACGGCTCTATCTGCCCCAGATAAACAGAGCAAGAGGAAGTCAAGAGAGGTTAGATATGAAGGCGATGCTCGGTTTGTCTTGCCCTTGATGTATGTCGCAAATATGTATGAAACTTTAGTTAATGAAGCGAATATGAGGATCTCTTCCTTGAATGGTATGCGCGAAAAGAGTATAAGCGTTGCACTTGAAGCAGCTGGTGGGTTGTATAGGAAGCTTGCCAAGAAATTTCCTAGGAAAGGTATCTGTTTAATTCTCTCTTGGATATATCTTTGTTAGTTTTGGCACCTTTTATGTCGGTACGCTCAGGCCAATCAGTAAGAAAGTGATCACGTTGTAGTGTTTACTCTCTCTCACTCCCTCCCTCCCTGGATTAGGATTAATCTGTTTTATAACTCAAGTTGCTTCATGTGTCTTTCCTTTTGAAGGGTGGGGGAGAGGTGGGGGTGTTATTTGTAGCCATGACTGATTGGTATAACCGTAGTCTAAATGATTTCCTTGTCTAGGTGGTGAATCTCTTAGAGCATCTATTTTGAACAAAAGTTTACATTTAGTCATGGTAATGATTCTCTATCAGCAAACCATGTTTCCCTTCTTTTGCTTTCTTTGCCTGTCTTTCTTTAAAAAGAGAACTTGTATAAATTCTGGATATGACTTCTGTAGTTTCATGCTTGGGGAAGGGTAATATCTAGAGTTTGTTTCCAAGATTCGGCTCATAACTCCTTATTCTCCTGCCTTTTAATTGATATGTGAATACAGGGACATGTGTATTTAAAAGACGGGAACTTGCAACTTCTTTTGAAACAAGATCAAGATTCCCTGAACTAGTTATACAAGAGGAGAAGCGGGTTCGTTTTGTGGTAGTTAATGGTTTGGATATCGCTGAGAAACCAACTAATATGCATATTGATGATGCAGAGTGGTATGTTTGAGCCCAAAATTTGAATTCTTTATGGCTTTTTGTACTTAATATCATCTATGGTTTAAGACATATGTTATTATGCTTTCTTGATATGCAAATTTCTACTCTCCATTAGATCATTAAACGGATTTTTGGTTCTTAGTCTCTCCATATTTGATGAAAGGACTCTTCATGCCGGGTTAATGTTTATTAAGTAACTTCATTGTAAAACATGGCCTATGGCAAGTTTTACATTTAGAGGCTCAACGTAAGGTTATAGTCTTGAAGATTATATTTATTCCTATGAAAACATCTGGATAGATCATGGAATAATTACAGGAGTTGAAGGGCGGACAAGTGTTCCTCTCAAGCCCATCCTAGCACCAAGGGCATAAGAGTAATGATGAACGAATAGAAAAAAAAGCTAAGGAAAAAAAATTAGTATTATCCCTATGCAAATCTAGGAGTCTAAAAGCTACACTGCGTTGGACAAATTAATGCGGGAAATGAAGCTTTGTCATATAACAGCAGAAAGAAGACATAATTGTGACCCTTAATTCAAGATTGTATCATCTCTTGGTCCAAAATTCACCATTAAAGGAGAAGAAAATAGTGCATATCTGCAGATCTGGATATGATGCTGCTACTTGAGCCTATTGATATTTAAGTGGCATACTCACAACTTGTGGCTCGCAGACTTATGTTCAGGTGTAAGGGAACCTAAGAAGCATGCGTAGGTGAGAAATGTCTGATTCAGTCTTTGAGATTGATTCTTGTAGTTAATATTAAACAAATTATGAATCAAAGACCATGTGAAGCCTTAAAATTTGGAACACATCTTAGCTTTTCATATGAATGTTCCCAGGTGAAAAGTAGGAGTTACTAGTGAGACAAAGGTCAGAAGCAGCGAGGAGGATTATGTTGGTTAATTCTGTTGGATTTTGTGATGAATGGAGCAATATAAGTAACGGGTTCGGAATTATAGACATAGGAAAGGATTGTGGTAATTGCTTGTTTAGGGGGTGCAACGAAGGAAGTTCAGGAGCTTTTCTTAGCAGTGGTCATGAATATTCGTGGGATTTTGGATTGTTAGGGCTAAGGAAAAATTGGGGGTCATAAATTTGATTTCTGCGGATGAATAGAACTGATAGATCTGATTACTGGGTAAAAACTGCTTTCAAAGTAAAGAAAAAGGAATTCAGAAGAAAATTCCCTAAAGCATCCAAATTATGTATGGACCTGTAAAAAGCTAGAAGCACCAACAGTCTCTTGAATCCCTCATCTTAGGTTTCAAAGCGTGTAGGCCACGTGATGTTTGGATACATGCAGGGCACACCCCTTATAGTTTTGTAATTTAATTTAACTTATAACTATCCGACATGCTGGGATGTGCTGAT
The DNA here is from genome assembly GCA_016624345.1 of Platycodon grandiflorus. Lineage (NCBI taxonomy): Eukaryota > Viridiplantae > Streptophyta > Magnoliopsida > Asterales > Campanulaceae > Platycodon > Platycodon grandiflorus. Next base: position 77,794,725 of record CM028362.1, on the reverse strand, counting down.
ACTCGCATGGACACTTGAAGGGAAGTAATGTAACTTTTGAAAGTATCTTGGGGGTAAAATGTAAATAAATATATACTTTTTATTATAACGTAATGAATAAGATAACATTTCAAGAATGCTAGTCATTGAAATGGTACATACTATGGGAAGTTAAATTTTCCAAATAATAAAAAAGATAAAAAAAAATGTAGATCAAGTGTAACAGTCCTTCATAAGTATAAAAATGCGTCTCACTTAATCATTTATATTGGCGATGCAGTGACATTCTTGATTCTTGCAATCATTGATGAAAGACTTTTTGTGTCAGATTGTTCAATTATGATGCCTTTGTTTCAAAAATATCATAATAATGTAAGAAAAGACCCAAAATAAAAAATCTAAGGACTTCATGAAAGGTATTGAATCAGAGCATAGTTTGTGTTAAAGTTGGGAGCATAAAATTATTCTTTTCTAATTAATCTGCTCAAATATAGGTTCAAAAGATTGACTGGTCGAAGTGAAGTAGCTGTTTCTGCTCGAGACTACAAGTTTTATGCTCCAAGGCACAAGTACAGGCGTGTTGCATCAAACTCTGTTTCTAGCATGCCTGGTTTGCCAGTAAGCTTGATTCACCTGTTGGAAACATGCTGATTATCTAACCATAATTATGATTATATGTGAAGCTTATGAATCAACCTTCTAATACATGTTCCAGGCATTTGGCGCCGATAATTCTTCTCCATTGTCATCGACTCAAAGCTATCGCCCTATTACTGAAGTAAGATTTTTTTCCCTGAAACAATTACATATAGATATAGATATGCGTGTGTATGTATGTATCTATGTTCATTTGTTTGTACTTATGTGTGTTTTTTTGGAGTAGAAGCATATCCTAGTCCCCATTAGGCTTCATGTATTTAGACGAGAAGGGTTTTTTAATTTTTCCCGTGGCATATATGTCTCATTCGCACCTCTTTTGACTGGGTGCTGCTATGGTTATGTACATGGAGGTTCCTATAGTTTTGTTGGTCACTCGCACCCTTTCTGTCAAGCAGTGAAAAATACATTCTCTCTTAACTTTACGTGTTGATCCTGATCAAAGAGATGCTATCACTGAAACTGCCATAATTATTGATTTATTATGATGCAATTGTGAATGGTCGATTCTTCAGTCTGGCTTCAAAGAGAGTTCCTGAGGCTGGCCACCTGTGCGGTCATAGAATGCCACGAGGCACAATAGATTAAGCTGGCTCTTGTGAAGCATATGACTTGGTAGTTTTCTTTCCCCTGCAATGAATGAAGCTCATGTCTTGTAGATAGGTTTTGTATGATCTTTTTATTATCCATTTTACCTGTAACCTTGGTTGGAAAACTAACAGGAGGAATACTTTGCAAATTATGGTTACGGGCCCTTTCAAGCCCTTGACGTATATTAACACGGTCATAATTCTCAGCCTTATGATTCATTAGACCTCATTGTTTCATAAGTGTTCGGTTCCGAGTGATACAAGGGCATCAATACTCCTACAGTTCTACTTGCTCATGACACACCACAATGCCAGAATCAGGATGAAACAAAACCAATTTTCTCAACGGGGGGCTGTATGCTCATGGCTTTTAGTCCCTAAGTAGAGTAGATATAATTTTTCAAAACTCAATTCAATTTGGCACACCTTCAGGTTGCTTGAATACCACTTTTGTCAGGGTTAAATTGAATTATTCCATAAATTAGTCAATTTTAAAATTGATTATGATCATGAAAAGCACTATCTGCATGCTAATAATCACAGGGGAGTATGACAATCATGCATTGAGGTTTCTCGAGTTATTGGGGATAATGCCGGTTGAATTCTTTCAATTGGGTCGATTTCATTTCCTTCTGCCTATATATTTGCTGGTCTTCACGTTGCATTTGTCAACCATGCTTCACCTTCAAGCCCTTATCTTAGATCAAGTTCAACTACTTTTCAAACGAAAAAAAGAAAAAATGGAAAATTTTAAGTCAGATCTAAAACACAGTTTATACACCTCATTTTGCACATTCTTAATTATTTTGTTAAGAGATGGCCAAGTGGTTGATAGTCGTGGTTTTGAAAACCAGAATAGTTTTAGATTCTAGATCGCCCAGATCAGATAGGTGTCTGATAAGATGAGACCTGAGTTGAGGCAAGTTCATCTTCTTGAAAAGGTGTCTGATGTCTTGTTTGCAATGAAGTGAATGTTTTTATGTACTTGGTAACCAAGAGAAATAAGCATTAGAGCTTGAGCCAGCTTATGCAGAATCTAAATTTCTATATTATCATTTGCAGCCTCAAAATCAGCAGAGTCCCTTGAAACAGCATATGCAAAATCTTTCACACCAGGGTCAGTTCCATTCCGTGAACCAGAACCATCAGCAACCCATGAGCCAAAGTCAACATACAACCCACTTTGCTCAACACCATCAGTGTGGGCCACCATCCCACCTGCCTGAAATTGCTCATGCTCAACAGTCCTCGGCCATTCCTCAACACATGGCTTGCTTACAGCCACTCGGTCATCTTGGGGGGCGCTTGCATGTATTGGTGAGGTTTCTTTTTGTTTGATCTTTGCTTTCTAGTGCGTGTATATCTGTTTAAATACAGTCATGTACACTACACATACATAATAATATATATTGTTTAACATACTTATTTGGGCATCCTTCGGTGATCTACACTCCATGGAGAATTGTATGTGCTCTAGTCCAAAATGCCCTAGTTAGTGGCATCCATTCATCTCATCCATTGACAAACTATACACGGATCATGCTATATTCGGATCATGTCTAAAAGATGATCTGTGTAAAATTTGTCTATGGATGAGATAAATGGATACCATTGAGTCATTGACTGGGGGAGAGGACGTAACAAAGACGGTCCATTTGGTCTAGGAAACTAGCAGTGGAGCATGTGCTGTGCATGAGACTTTGATTGTTTCTTAACTTTTTTTTCTTTTCCTGTCTGCCTTCAGTACAAACCGTATCCCAAGTAATAGTTTTTCTGAATGCTGAATGTAATTAAATGACATTTATTCTTGATGTAGTCCACTTTGAAGATAATGTTTCCTTTTCTTATCAATCATTAACTGTTTTACTTAGTAATTTTGTACTCTTAAGTTTTGCATCATAAAATTTGTTGCTACATACTCCCACCTTTCCCAAATAAGTGTCCACTTCTTTTGTTTAAGTGTGACACAGATTTTAGTATACTCCCTCCGTGTGAAAAGTTAGTTCCACTTTCCTCTTTGGTTTGTCCTGAAAAAATAGCCCCATTTCTAAAAGAGGATGTATTTATAGTGTAATTCAAAGGAGGTACAAACAAGTAAAGCTACAATCTTAAAAGTTGTCAACAAGGACTATTCTTTTGGGACGGAGGGAGTACTTCAAAAACACGTCTAGATAATATATTATACAAATATTTTTACAAAATATTGTATTTAACCTCCAAAGATTGGTTTTTTGTAAAAATATTTTGGTTATATAGTATATAAATGCTCCATTCGCTTGTCCTAAACTTCGTGCCATACTTACTAAAAGAAAGTGGACACTTATTTGGGAGCAGAGGGAGTATAAATTATATTAAAAGCAACAATGAAATATTAGGTATTGGTATCTAATCTCATGTGTGCTTTGGAGCAAACCACCTTAAGTAATATAAATAGCTGGTTAGAGTATATGCAATGTAACTTTAGCATCACAAGGATCACTAATGGAGACACCTAACTTAGACGGCCTAGTAAGGCACTAAGACCAAAAAGTTACCAATTTTGCCACTTCGGGTCAGTTATTAGTCATGAGGGAGTAGTGGGACCTGCATGAAGAGAAAGCTCCTTGGACTTCCCTATACATATGGCCGGCCAATCCGTGGGTCTATTTATCCTGAAACTACCTCCTATATTAATAAATTTCTATTGAAAGTAAATAAGAACCAAATAAATAATATTTTGTCAGAAAAAAGAAAAAGAAAAAGAAAGAAGTAAATAAGCAGGTTGGGTGAAGTAGAGAACTGCAGAATTTTGTGTAATACATAAAGCAGTAAAGCTGAATGGAGTATTCTATGGGACTGCAATCAAACCTGGTTTACCTTGTGGCACAGTATGTTGACCCACTAAGATGCTCCGTTGGTATGTCTTAAATTCTGTACCACATTTACTAAAAAAGATATGGTCACTTATCCAAGTACAGAGGGAGTAGCATTTTAATCCAATGAGTGTAGCCAAAGTGAGAATGCTAAATGGAAGTGTGGTAAACGATAAAGTTTTGTGGGACAAAAAAACTAGATTAAAAGTAGGTCCAATAGGAGATTAAATAAGAGAATCATTTGCGGTTGTTTGGCTACGCATGACATAGACCAGTAAGTGCATGATCTAGGAGGTGCGATTATAACAATATTTGCAGCTATGCTCAAGGTAGGGAAAGACCCAAACTTACATTGCCTAAGATGATTATGAAGAATACAAGTGAGTATGGTTTCGCCAAAAATCTTGTTTTGGATAGATTGGTGTGATAGAAAAGGATTCATGGAGTCAGACCCTGGTAGTTGGGACAAAGGCACAAAGGCTGAGTTGAGCCTAGCTGGCATTGTTACTCCCTCTGTCCCATTTGAAGAGAGTCCATTTTCGCTTTTTTTCTTGTCCCAGTGCATTCCCTTTTCTAAAACTAATCTGCCAACTTCCATGTAATCTAAGTTCAACCCTTATTTACCAGAAATATAGTTTAGGATATAGAGGGAGAGGCTATGTCACATCTCTTGTTATTCCTTCTTATTGGGGGGGGAGTATTTTGTATTGTCCTTATTGGTCTCATCCCTTGGGTGTTTTCATGTGTATCTAAAACTAACGCGAGATGGGGGTCTTCTTGTGTCTTAAACTAGTGCCAAAGTGTCTTTCTCCACCCTCCAGATTGAGGCTCCATACATGTAGTTTGGATTGTTAGACCCAGGCCTGTCATGTCATTTGAAGTGTCTTTACTGGATTACTTCTGTTTATTGATTTTGGTTTGTGGCTTTCTCTGGTTCGTCACCAGGAGGAACTTTACAGTTTGAGGGTTCCAAAAGAGTGTCTGACTTGTCATTGCATTATGTTCGTATTTATATCTCAGATATGTTCTATTACCCCATGTTTTTTTCTGATCTGTAATTTCTCTATAATTGGTTGTGCATTCAAACACTCTGGTGGTTATGTCAAAGCTTTTCTTCATTCTTTTGGTCCTTCTTTCCCAGCAACCACTTATCGTTAGTAACCTTATTTTATAACCTGTACAGCCTTTGTTACTAATTTTTACTTGCCTTATGAATAAAGGAAATTGCAGCTACAGATGGCCTGGTCCAGGCTTTTGAATCATTTTTCCATTATACTTTCACAAGGAACTTGATGTTTATTCCACCTAATCATGGGTTTACCAATTTTTTCTTTAACCTTTTTATTAATTCTTTTGGATTTTAGCCAACAAGCCCTGCAAAGTTTTGTGATGAATGTGGAGCTTCCTATCTGAGAGAGACGTCTAAGTTCTGCTCCGAATGTGGTTTTAAGAGATTGGGAATTTGACATGCTCCTTAGATATTCTTCTGCCCCAGAGGTAATTGTTCCTGTTCATATGTGTAGCATGTGAAGTTCAAACAGAACATAATAAACACACCTATCTAGTTACTGTTTTTCTATGCCTTCCACCAAGTTAATAAATTATTTTTCTATTGGACAATGAAACTGAAGTTATGATACACACGACATTTAAGACCATATTAGACAATAAATTGATAGGATCTGGCATTTCATACTGTTTGAGATATGGTACATGTTTCCTTGTTTATTATAAAAAAGCTGTATTGTAGTATAAAGTTGGATTCGCCAAGACCTATAAATAGGTAGTTGGAATAATTCCATTAGATGAGACCATCAGTATGTAGTTTTTGTTTTCCCTATTTCTTGGAATTTCCAGTAAAATGTGTTATCTACTGTCTAGTCTTACTCGTATCTTTCTTTTTCTTGTTGGCTTTTGCTTTATTGATATAGGATTAAGTAGGCTGCTCCTTAATATATATTGCTGCAGCTGGTTTATTATGATCTGAAAGAAACACATGAAACTGATCTGAAACTTAGCACTTCTTTTCTTATTGATTCCAGGGGCTCTTAGGCCTTCGTGAATTAGTCTATCAGGAAAGAGTGGAAAGAAAGAGGAGGCTCCGCTTCTTCCTCTTCCCAGGAATGAAAAATAAAAAATAAAAAAATAACCCGCATAATTTATGGAGTATAATCTACTCATTTTCTTTCTCCTTTTTGGGGTGGGGGTGAGGGGGTTGGGGGTGACGGCCTGGGTGTCTGGTAGGTCTCATTGGATGGAGAAATTCGACCCCCAACACTAGGTCCTTAGATGTTCCCTATCTGAGGTGTCTGCTGGAGCATGTATGTTGGTGGCAATTTGGAAGAAAGTTGTGATGAGAGATGAAAGCTGGAAATTAACAAGATGCAAACTATGAGTAGCATTGGAGTTGTACTGTGCTCAATGAACATTTCTTGGCCTTTGGCGGATGTATCTTTGCGTTGCCATTGAGGTCTTGTTGTAGCTATAAGATATCTCACAATGAAACAACCACTATAGCCAGAAAGATGGGTTGACCAAGTGAATTACACTTTTGATTATTGGTTGTGCTGATTGTAAAACTATCTTTTCATCGGCCCAATCAAAGTGGAGATTCCATCTACAGTTTCTTTTTCTGTACAACATGTGTTTTTGTTTTGATAGACGAGGCAGCCAATCAGTTTCCAAATAGTATGCCAGAATGGTGGTACAAGTCACCTTAAATATGCATGGGAGTCTCTGCTAGAGACTGCCATTGGGGTTGGATGGCAACACTGATTAGGTGTCTATTTAGTCTGGCGACATTATCAGGGTACTTTGTGTAGTATAGATCATGTGGTAGTATTAGGGTTTTGTATATGCATGTGTCTATATAACAAAACTGCACCGGAAATCCCTGCACAATGGCCATATTGGGTTCAGTCACTCAAAAAAATCAAAAAAAGGTTTTGATTAAATCCTTTACGTTGATTTTATTGTAATCAAGTCCCTAACGCTAACACCCGTCAAATTTAAGCCGTTAAGTAGCCATGTGCATTGCATCTGACCTCTTTTTGAAGGGTAAAATAGTAGATCATATCAATATTAAAGCAAAGGGTTAATTACACCATTAGTCCCTTGACTATTAACTTTTTCACCGGTAGTTCCTTAACAAAAAAATTTCAAATTTCAATCCCTTGAGTATCAAAATTGGACACGCCTAACCTTTTGTTAGATGCCGTTAGGATTTTTTCGTTAAGTTGTCATGTGCAAGGCACCTGACTTTTTTCTGGGCATTATTGGAATTTCACGCGAGTCACAAGCCATTATTTAAGAGTGTTGAAGTAATTCCATCACTTCTGTTCGAGGGTATTATTGGATTTTCACGCGAGACACTCCTCTCTCTCTCTCTCTCACGCAGCTTTCTTCGTAGCCTGGCTTCGGCCATGATAGCTTTGACTCCTGCCCCTCCAACCGTCCTCTATCTCCAACCATCACCATTCGGTTCCCATTTATAGCCATTGGACTCACGCAGAAGTTTTCAACCATCACCGATACCATAGCTAATCACCACAAGAAAGCCCCATTCGGTTCCCATTTACAGCCGCTAAACCCAACACCCATCAAAATTTCACCCATGGCACTCTCCCCGCCAAGCTGCAGTGAGATAGCAACTCACTAGCACTGTCCTCTCTCTCTCTCTCTCTCTCTCTCTCACACACACACACACACACGCCAGATCTATACTCATATACTCATTATTCTATTTGATGTGCTCCAATTAAATAGAAGATTCTCGCAATTGTTGGTTAGCCCAGATCTATACTCATATACTCATGATTTGAAATGTTTCTCTTCACGGACTTTGATTTGGGTCAGCCATCTCCGTTACGGTTTATATATGGTACTGAATCAACAAATGTGAAAGGGGCAAACAATCAGAAGAGAGATGAGAGCAATCAGAAGAGAGATGATACAAAGTTGAGCTCCGGCGACGGGTCTGGTCACCTTGGTGGCGATGGCGGCGGCAATGGTGGGTTTCATGAAAACAATTTGTAGTATTGAAGCCCAGACCCCAACCCCGACGGTTTCTAACAGAAAATATTCACTTGTAGATCTCAAAATCATTGGCCGCAAATACCGAAATCCAACCAAGCAGCCAGTGATCATTGAATCAGTGATAGGATGTCACAATCAACGAGATCTTTCACTTTTTGAGCCTCATCAATTCTGGAAAGTCGCGTGCAATTCTCAATTGCTATATCAGTGATACTCCAAAATGCCGTCGACGCAGATCTCGATTGTTATATCAGTGATGGGGAATGAATTATGGATGTGGCTGGAGGTATAGGATGTGGGCTCTCTCAAACCCAGAAATGCTTCTCTGTCTTCAACGGAGGTATATGATTTGGGTTTGAGAAGACAAGAGGTTGAAAATGAGTTAGTAAAGTAGGCTTGTGAAATTTCAATTTTGCCCTTACTCAAATGCACATGAGAGTCACATGGGTCACTTAACGGAATTCTTCTAATGTCATCCATCAAAAGAACTAGCCGCGTGACTTTTTGGTACTTACGGGACTGAAATTTGAAAAAAATTTGTTAAGGGACTAGTGGTGGAAAAGTCCATAGTTAAGGAACTAATGGTGTAATTAACCCTAAAGCAAATCAAACCTTGAAGGTTTTTTCTTATAAAATCACAAAATGAAAAGTTACTTACGTTAAAATTTCTTTTTTATTTTTAACCCTTTCCATTCATGAATCAGTTTCTCACTTCTCTTTTCCAATGCACCGTCCACCCACCCCACATTTCCATCCCCCCTAACAAATCCAGCAAAATTATTTCTCTTTCTCAAAATCAAACCCAACAAAACCACTCATGAACACAGCAATTCTTTTATTTTATTTTTTTATACACGAACACACTGCAACAAAACAAACTTAATTGTGTACATCTAAAACAACAGTGCACATAATGTACTCATTTTCTTTACATTACTACTACTCTCCCAAAATTTATGCTTCAGGCGTCGATGAATCAATCGTTGATGAAAGATGGTCATTCCTTAAGGATTTTTAATTTCCATGTAACAGGTGCAATTGCCGGTGAAATCACACTCAAGCAGTTGTTGGCCAAATCATACCCTCAATCATTAAACCCAATCCTTCAATCATTAATCCAAATCAATCCAAACTACAATCTTTGAATACCAAATAAGCTAACACAGAATTTTCCAAAGGAGCTGCTTTTACAAACTATCTCAGTCATCGAATAAAAAGTGACAATCTACTATAACAATTCAACTTTTTCGTCAACCAATCTAAATTGCAAACGACAACCATTGAGAAAGGCAGGAAATTGTTGAAACTGAAAGTGAGATTAAAACCTTAAGGGTAAAGAATAATCCCTCTCAAAAAAAGAACTAATCAAGAAATTTAAAAGTTTGGATGGGATTTAAGGAATTGGGTTTTTTTTTTGGGGGAGACTTGCAGGGAATTTGTGGGAAGCAGAAAATGTGGAAGGTCATGAACAGCCAAGGGTGGGGTTGTAGTGCTTGATATCTTGTTGTACCCATCAAACATCTTTGTGCTGCTTATCTCTGTCGGCTTCCTCTCGTCCATCTCTCTTTGATTTTCAACAGTCTCTCTCTCTCTCTCTCTCTCTCTTAGTGAAAATCTCAGTGTCTATGATGATTTATTTGAGTTTTGAGTGACCAAAAAGAGGGTTTAGGGGAACTCAAGGGAGGGTTGCGTGACTCTGCGTGTACGTGTATTTACCAAATTGACGTAAATTTCTGGTTTTACCCCTTTAATCTAAGTCATATGCAGCGGACATGGCTACTTAACGGTTTAAATTTGATGGGTGTTGGTCTTAGGGACTTGATTACAATGAAAATCGACAAAGGATTTTAATCAAAAAATTTCTTTTTAGTGATTGAACCAATATGGCCATAGTAAAGATTATTTGTAGTATTAGGGTTTTGTGTGTGTGTGTGTATATATATGGTCTTGTTTGGATACCCCTTTCAGTTCTCCTTTCTATTGAATGAAACAACTATAGAAAGGACACCTTGAGGTCCTTGGTTCCAATCCCAATACCAAGGGCCCATACTTATCTATCAAAAAAAAAAAAAAAAACTAGAGAAAGGACTTCATTGAAATTTGCCACCTCTAAGTGGACCACCCACATTTTACTCACTCCTTTCCCTCTTGCTCCATCTCTATGTTTATACTCTCTCCCCATTCTTATCAGACCACTGCCCATCAAAAAGCAGTTAAAGTGTCGGAGTCATGACTGTCGAAATTCATGAAAATCGTTCGATCTTATTGATGTTTGGGCCTTCTCAATCCCAAAACGTAGCTCAAAAGAAAGATTTTCCCTCACACTTATTAACGAACACCCAGCCCCTTCTACAACCGATGTGGGAAATCCAACATGACCAATCCATTACTCCAGCCCCTTTAATGGAGTTATGCTGGCATGATTGATAGAGAGACAGAGACAGAGAGAGATGGAGTTACACTTAGGTTGGGTATATTTTCGCTGGAATGAAGATAGAGGGAGGAAGCTGCGTAATACATGCCATATTAAATAATTGTCTTATTACTTGATAACCCCCTCTCTCTCCCCGCCATAAGCACTCAAGTTGCTGATAATTGAGTCTGCGATTCCATGGATGAAACAGAAACATTCTAGATTCATGTAGTAATATTGTGCAATGGTTTTTTAATATGATCACTGTAACTATTCCTTGCCGAAAGACGACTTTCATGGAATGTTTGGTTGGCAGCGATCATCCGTTGGATGAAGATGGGATGACAAAGTGAAACGTAAATGACACTAGTAACGCTTATTTATATATATATATATATATATATATATATATATATATATATATATTATTCAGTCTTGGATCATGGAATTTGTCCTTCTCCCGTCGGTTACAATATTGTTGCTTTCTTTCATGTCTGAGATCAAAGTTGCTTTTTGCAATCAATCTAAATGTTGGATTTTGGGATGTCAGGTATCAAAACATGCTTAGGTGAGATTAGTTGAAGGACACAGCCTCCTGAAAATTCCTCATCTTCCACTCCTTTTTGTTTATCATTTTCTTTTATTGTTTGATAATATGACAATACTAGTACTAATGGATACTAATACTCATTTATAGCTACAGCTACAAGATGTTTCCCTTGAATCTGATTAGCTTTTCACTTCACTTATTTTTGCAGGAGAGATGCTGTAAATTACCGCCCTCAATGCTGTTCAAAGTCTACGCGTCTTGTTAAACAACTAACGGCTATGACAATCCAGTTTTGTTATCAAAAGATAGGTTAACCCCTCCCCAAAATGCGTCGAAGAAAAAAAGGAAATTGCTAAGACATGCTTCTGGTCTTTTTGGGTATTATGTATTCGTTGCTCCTCCTCTGTTGTATTTTTCCATCTTTTCCAGCCCTGTGATAGTTCAGTTGTACAGTTGAGAAGTTAGTCGTATGCAGGTACTTGTATATCATTGTTACTAACAAAAACGTGTGAAATTTTAGGTGTGATTTAGTCCTTTAGATTGGCTTCTTCAATGACCTAAAGAGTGAATGAACATTTTGTTAAATCCAAATATATTAAGTTCACTGTCAAAACTCTACTGGAGTGGTGATATTACGTTGTTTCATCAATGCCTCACACACACACACACACACAATTTGCAGTCTGAGGTTCGGATTTGCTAGAAGCAATCACTTCAAAGGCAAGCACAGCCGACCTTTAGTAGTAAAAGGCAAAAGAATAGTTTGATTTGTGCTCATTGCATGGCTGCGTAGGTCGATCACAACATGGTACATTTTCTTTGAGAAATTATTATATTGTAATACGAGGTCTTTAATGCCCTTTTGAGTTTTTGTGGTTTACAATATTTGTGCCATAGCAACTATAGTAACATGAAATTATGACCACACGGGTATCTTAGGAAGTTAACGACATTTTGTGAAATAGGTCAATTTGTACCTCATCACTTGGGACTTGGGACGGGTGAGTAATAAAAACTTCAATTTGAAACTTTTTGCATAAAATAATCATTTTCGAAGGTTTTCAGGGTTAAAAATATCACAGGGTTTATGGCCCTAATTTTCGAGAATAGCTAAATACCCAACTGAGCGTATTACGATTTTTCCTTATTTCGTCCCAGCTTTCCAAAAGCTAGCCTTCTAGAGGAAAACTTTAAAATTTTGAAACAGACACCGCATTGCTAAAGCAACAAAACTTGCCATAACAGCTTATTGAAACAACACCGCATTGCTAAAGCTACAAAACGACGACACCACATTACTAAAGCAAAAAAACGAATGACGACACTGCATTACTAAAGCTACAAAAACAAACGACGACACTGCATTACTAAAGCTACAAAACGACGACACCACATTACTAAAGCTACAAAACAAAAAAACCACATTACTAAAGCTACGACACTGTAGCTGGCCGAATCCAAATTTCCCCATTTTCAAATATTAGTATTCGGCCTCATATCAACAGGGCATCACTTATAATACACAGAGTAAAACCAAACATAATTTTAAGAGCTCAAAGAGATGCTTCATTTTGCAATCAGAAGGCTTTCCTATCTCGCCAGATTCAAATCCACATTACATAGAGCATACAGTAATCTGCCAGAACACCAATCATGTACATAACAAAATGTCAGTATCAATGGATAGGAAGTAAATATTCACACAATAAGTAGATGTTGGGTTTTGTCCCACCCAATGGATATTTCAAACTGAATCAAAAGCCAAAGTTGACAGCAGAGATTGTACCAATGGATTACACAGTTTACAATAAAAACTATCCCATGAAAATGATTTAGTAGCGATACTTGGTGGAGTAGTCTTTAGGTGCAATGACCAAACCACGCCCCTTCCTGGCCCCACGATAGACTGTTTCAACAATGTCAATGAACTCCTGCTTGTCCTTCATTGCCCAATTGATCTTATTGTTGTTACCAGTGCCAAGGTCAATCATAATGTGTTTGTTCCTGAAGAAGAACATAACAGTCGATGGGTCATACAGCTCGTACATTGTATTGAAGTCGGGCACCTCTGTTATGTCAACTAGATAAATGACAGCAAAATTCTTTATTGTCTCGGCAACTGAAGCAAGTACCTCATCCATCTACAAACCCAAACAAGTGAGTTAGATTCAGCAGTAACTAGCAGTAAACACAGAACATTCTGCTATTACATGGAAGTAGAAACGGAGAAAGAAAAGTTGAGCAGCTAACCAATAGCTAATCTAAGTGAAGTAAGCAGAAGTCCACTCCAATATCAAGGACAGAATAAAACCCAGACACAAACAGAATCATGAAGTACCAAACTCACAGAAGCAATCAGTTGTTTGTAGAATATGATTAAAATAGAATGGAAACGAAAAACATAATAATGCTACACCAGTAGCAGAATAAGCTAGCTACATAGATTGCTACCAAGGGAATTAGGGTCATTTGATAATTCATGAGACCCTGGTCACCCCTTGTAGTTCCCTGCCCATTTTACAGGAACATAAACAATGCTCTTCTAACCCTTGAAAAAAGCAGCCAAGTATAAGCACCGCTCGATTACTGAGAAGAAGAAACAGACATCCCATTTTGTAATTAGATAGCCAGAAAATGTGATCTAAGGCTTCAACAGGACTCCAACTACAAATTCTAAATGTATGACATTTCCTTTTACAATATTAAAGCGAAAATATACTTTATTCCTTCTGTGTCTCCCCACACTAGGTTCATTAAAAGATCGAGGAGACCGTGAGTAGCAAATTGGCACTGATCAAACTCACTGGAAAAGGCTTACATATCCAACTTGATATGAAAGTAGAGACTCTTTCAAACAAAGGGTTTTAAGCGATGGATTTCACCTTTTCCATATATATTGTGCTGCAAAACTGATTTACAAGCAGACAGCTCAGAGACTACAAAAACTCTCATATTACAAATCTATAAGATGAAACAATGAGAGACTTGCAGAGAATAGAAGAAAAATAGCTCCCAACCCACCTCTCTCTTCTTGACGGCCTCTCCCAACCAAGAATAAGGAAAGAAGAACTCATACAGCGTGAAGTTGACCCTCTGAGATACTTTGGCAAGCAAGTGGAACAAACTTAACTTCTCTAAAGGACTAGAAACAAGTTCCATTCAATTTCATAGGACACTGACATTGTGTCTTACCGACTTTCAATGATAATTATATAGATATAATAAATTTTATTACATCAGAAGAAGAAATACAAAAGCAGTGAACAAGCCATCCACTGATTAAAAGAGAGGAAAGAAAAGAAAAATACAGAAGCAGCATAAAAGAAAATAAAACTAGGAACTAATGAAGCTATTGAAAGTGCTTGACTGGTCATAGATCCAAGAAACTCCCAACTAGCAACTGTAAACAAATGGTCTCGCCAAGAATTGGTTTATAAAGTTACATACATTAGCTCTAGTTTGGTACGTTGAACTGGTCATTCTTTTCCATGCCATTTCAGAGTAATTCTCATCCAAATAGCATGTAAAGGAACAGCCACTTTACCATACCAGAAACGCAATACGCCTAAAGGGATGACACAAATGATAAAGCACTTTGAATTACACCACCATCAGTTCTTCAAGATACATCACCATGCGTTGAACCTACCAGACACGGGATTAATATGAAGTGTTTCTGCTAGACTATAAGTCAAGAGAGGCTAAAAGCAACAGGAAACAGGTATGGAAAATGATGAGTAGACAACTTCAGAAACTAAGGCTCCATTTGATTCATGGAAATTACGATCAGGAAATAGTTTCCAAAAGTCATTTTTCATGGAGATTGTTGCCATGTACAAATGTTCTATCACATTTATTTGGTTAACAAACTGAAACTGGGCATGCAATATTTTATGAAAGTCATTTTCAATAAAACAACGGCAGAGAATAGCTTTCAAAAGAGAAAATTAAGAGGCAAATGTTAAAAAGAGAATAGCTTAATTTTCTGGAAAACAACTCAAGGATCTCAAATCCACAAGTCATCTCCATTTGAGAATGGATGATTTTTCACCGACTTACAGAGTATTTCACGATAGAATCATTTTCCTAAAACTGCCAATCACCGTAAATATGCAAAATGTTTTCTGCAAATAATTTTACGTAGAAGAAATAGAGCCTACTGTGTAGAACCCCGCTGCCAACGAAATTGGTTATTAGACCAGCCTCTGAGATCTAACATCAATTGAGGATCGAGTCATCTCAAATCACCCGATAAAATGCAAATGCTCATCTTGTCCACTAGTCCAAGTGAAATTCATAACATTGTATAGTTAACTCAATCTACTAACAACTAACAAGTAATGAGTTCTCAAAAGACACCATACCAAGAAAAAAAATATCCGTTAATATTCCGTTCAACTTCAATTTTTAAGTCACCTTTGACTAGTAGATTCAAGGCCCCAGGCTAACCAAACTTGATACAGCATACTTGTTTTGTTTCTTTTCTTAAAAAGGAACAAAAGTGCAAAGAGGGGACCTGCAGGTTGCATTCAGTTGCCACAGCAAGTCTTTTAAGTGTTCTTATACAGTGGCGAAGCCACATATAGCTTAAATGGGTTAGCTGACCCCCTTTAGATTTAAAGCATTGCCATATTACTCTCTTAAAACATTAAATGGGTTAGCTGACCCACTTTTGACTCTCGATTAGGAAAAAATTGCACTTATAATTTTGAACCGTATTTGTGCCAAATTCACATACTACCAGGTAACTTTCTCCCCTAAAATAATCTTGACCCCTTCAAGCGAAATCCTGACTTCACAACTGCTCTTATGGGAACTGCTCTAACAGTCCTAGTAAAATTAATTACTACCTCCGCGCCAAGTGTCCCTTTTTGTTTTTGTTTATGACTCGACAGTCCCTTTTGTTTGCTCATGATCACGAACAAAAGGGACACTCGTTTTGGGACACTGGAGGGAGTACAATAATTGGAAGTAAGAAAAATTACTGGAATCAAATACCATAAAGAAACGAAGATATATACACCAAACAATTTACAAATACACATAAATCAAATCAAACAAAATCAGCGAGTATGATGTAATTAGGGTTTTTGAAACAGGAAACGCGAAATAATTGAAACCGCGGAATCAGAGCAGACATAAAATAAATTAGAGTAGCGATTAGTGATTGATAACCAGAATTGAATGATAATTTCAAAACAAGAAGCAAATTAAGTAATTAGGGTGGGGGTTTATGAGTGTAATTTGTACCTGCATGCAAGTTTCGTCCCAGTCGTGACCGAATCGGATGACGACGAGGCGTTCCTCCTCGGCGAGAATAGCCTGATCGACGGCCCATCCTGAGTGCAGGTGCGGTAGCAAGTACGACATCTCTCTCTCTCTCTCTCTCTCTCTCTCTCTCGTCTCCTTCAGTAGACGAACACAAAATAGTAAATTCGACCCACTGTTGAGATATGAAAATCGAACGCACTGTTAGATCCAAAACTGCCCACTCTATGGGACCCATTTCTTATGGTTATAGGCACTGCCCATTCCTTTAGACATTTGAATTTGTTTAGTACAATGATAAGTTGTATAGTACAATTGGGAGTTGCTTTTTATATTCAACACAGTATTGAGTATATTCTAAGTAAATATTACAAAAATATTATTATAAATTTTAACTTAAATATTTTTTTATTTTATTTTTTTAGACTGTTTGGTACCCTTATCGAAAATTACTATAGGTATTTGGTAGGGGTGCCAAATACCCATTGTAATATTCAGTAGCGGTGCGAAACACCCATAGTGATGTTCGGTAGGGGTGCTGAACACCACTATGGGTGTTCGATAACACATGTCAACGTTTAAAAAAAAAAAAAAAAAAGGGGGCGGGTGTGTGTGGAGTGGGGGAAGGAGGTGGGGTGGGGTGGGAGGAAGGAGGAAGAAAATGGATGTTCAAAAAAAAAAAAAATCAAAGCACGGGGAGGTTGGGTGGGTTGTAGTATGGCGCGGTGGGGTGGGGGCTCCTGGGTGGGAGGAGGGAGAAGGGGTGGATTTTGTTTAGGGTGAGGGGTGTACTTTAGTAATAGAATATGTTATTTTTTTGAGAAAATATTGGTAAGAGTAGAATAGAAAATTAGAGGGTGTACTTAGTATTTTGAGGGGTTAAAAATATTAGGGGTGGAGTGTACTTAATAATGGGGTGTACTAAGTAATTTTTGAGGTGTAAATAGTAACTCTCTTTCTAGAATATTACTCTTTTTGTACACTAGATCAAATATATAATACAAACCATTTTAAATCAAATGAACAAGTGTTTCGTTCAAAAATAAACCAAACCAAAACAAATTTTTAAGGCCACGGGACGTAAATAAATACATGATCAATAGCAGCACACTTTAATGTTAAAATTGTATAAAGTGGACTTCACTTTTTAAATCACTTTGATACTAATGTATATCAATATTAAAGTATTAATCATAGTTAACCACATAAGCATATCACATAATTCTCTTAACCTTAAAATATTTTGCCAACTTCCTTTCCAATAAAAGTTTTTTTTTTTTTTGGATGGAATCTCAATAAAAGATTAAAAGCACCCTTCTCTATTTCTATTGTGGTATATGTCAAGTATAGTCTTCTAATCCAGTCATATATCTTTTATAACCTTTTGACTAAAAATTGATACAAACTCCCCAAAAAGACCCTTAAGGCCTCAGAACTTAACTAGCCTCTCATGCATCTCTCACTTTCTATGTTCATCGCAGCACCTCCATTGCAACGCCCTCTCCATCACCACCATCCGCCTCCATCGCAGCACCTTCTAAGTACATTTCTCTCTCCCTAACCCTACTCGGTCCCCCCTCTCTCTATCAAACCCTACTCGAGTGTTTTACTGAGTCACTTGAACGATCCTTGAATTGATTGAACGACTTAGTGAGTTGTTTATAGGTTGTATGTGGATCGTTTATTAAACACCATATGAGTCGTCTGATCCATCTGTGAGTCATTCGAAAAAGAAAAAAAAGTATTAAAGAATTTTAAAATTAAAAGAAAAAGTTATAAAAGATGTTTTGAAATAACTAAAGTCATCAAAAATAGACGGGGTTCGACAAACCCATTTCTATTTCTAAACTCCTCACCCACATCCCACCAACCCTACCCAAAACCCTACAAGAACGGGTTTGCCAAATTCAAATTCAAGTCAACTCTCCTCATTAGCCCAAAACAACACACCAACACCCTCCACCTGACCTCCCACTCAAACAGTCCCCAACCAATCAGCAAAATCAATGGATTTAGCTCTAACCAGCAGTCTACGATCCATCCCCTCCCCGAGATTATCCCCAATCGCCGCCCGATCTACGCCGCGGCTGGTGTTTAGAATCACCGCCTCCTCCACCACTTCATCTAATCCCATCACCCACAACCTCAAACTCACCGCCCGCGCCATTGTTTTCTCCGTCACCGCCGCCTCCCTCTTCGCCAAATTCCAACAATACCCAGCAATAGCCCAAGTCCCCCAAACTCTAACCCAAGAAATTTCATCTCTAGAATCAAACCCCGAATCAATAGACGCTTTACAGACCCAACTTAAGGAAACAATCGAAGAAGGGGAAAAAGGGCAGAGTTTAATCATCCTGAAATCCCTGATTTCGGCCCAACCCGAACAACCCGAATGGAAACTCCAGACTGCGAGATTGTTATGCGAAATGGGGAATGTCAAAGAAGCTCAAAAAGTTTATGAAGAAATCTTAGATAAAGATCCACTCTGTATCGAAGCATTATCCAAAAATGCATTGTTATTGAACGAAGTTGAAGACGATAGGGAGATAGAGGTATTGATGAAAAGACTAAACAAAGCATTGAAGATTGCCGAGGATGAAAACAAAGGGTCAGAAGTTAGAGAGGTGAAATTGATAATAGCCGAGCTTGAGTTCATGTTGAATAACAATGAGGAGGCTTTGAGGAGATTTGAAGAGCTTTCTCTAGAGAATCCGAATGATTATCGACCTTATTTTAGTAAAGGGGTGATCTATAGTTCATTGGGTAAGATCGATGAGGCTCAAGTGCAATTTGCCAAGTTTCTGGAGCTTTCTGGGCAGAAATTTGATGTCAAGAGGTTCTTGAAGACTGTGAAGAAACTCAATAAGTTCACAAAGATTTTATCCAAGGCTAAGAACAATGAGGAAAGCGTTGCTGAGGATGATCTGAGCTGAGTTAGGATAATTGGTTGGGGTTAAATGGATTTTGAGCTTTTCGAAATTGCAAGTTTTGAAAATAGCAGCACGAGGGAGAGAAGGTGGCAGTTTCGGGTGTTTTATCAGGTATGTTTGCAACTCTATTGAATTTTCTTAGGCGGTGAGGGCATTGGGAAATTTTTGATTGGTTTCTCACTGTAGTATTATAATATTATTAATGTTCTGAAGATAATTCATATAGTGACTTAAAATAAAGAGCGGAACGATTATGGTTCTAATGATCTCAAGATAAATTTCAGCATGTTGTTGTCTGGCAAATTTTATATGATCCCTTTTATTTGTCCTATCATGTGATCAATGTGTCTGATCGATTTGTCTTATGATCAATGTTTATGCCTTTTATGTGCTTAATCCAATTTCTGTTGATTTTTGTTGAGCGTGAAATTATTCACGATTGCAGCTATGGTTAAGTAGTTAACTTGAAGAGAGTATGATAATGTTGGGCGCAGATAGTTTGTGAGCTATCATGCGTATCACAATTCTCATAAGAATTTATATCTAATCCTGACGTGCGTCAGCAATGTTTAAGCTTGGTATAAACCTGCATTGACACAAAAAAAGTGTAAATCCAATGTTTTCTTATATTGATGTTTTCTTATATCTTGTAAATTTCAGAAATTCTTGTCACTTGATGTTTTCTTATATCTTGTAAAATCTAATGTTTCTACCTCTTCAATTATCATAAACTATTTCATCTTGTTATTTAGCTTATGTATTTCTTGTAGAAAGCTAAGCAAGATTGGATTCTTTGATAGGTCTGGAATGCAATAGATCACTTCTCCTGTCATACCTCAATCATCAAAATTGGGAACCTCCTCGACTATCATAAGCTAGTTTATCTTGTCCTATTGACATTGATCTGCTTATGACAAAAAATCCAAGGATAACCAATTTGGATACCCAATTTTGAGTACCCCATGAGGTGTGTGAATGATAATGCTCGGGTCAATTCTACTAAGTAGTGGGACCCGTAATTACGGTGTTTGTTATGCATACACATCATGGAGTAACCCAGATTGAATGGACATTTTGTATCACTAGCAGCATACATACAAAGCATGAGAAAGGTCTTCAAGACATGATCATACGAAAAAACGAATGAAGATAGAATGTATGTTGAAGCTTTGCTCTAGGTAGGTATTACCAGGGTAAACATATGTAGTTAATTATTGAGAAGAGAAGGAAAGAGTTTTTCTTATGAATTTTTCATTTTACTATAAAAAGTGCAATCAGCCTCAGCCCGGTCCTTCATCGGAAACAAAAAGCCCACTGCAGGGAACTATGCCCGATAACTATAATGATCTCCACCTCTTAGGAAAACTTGGTACTTTTTGTTAGGAGTAGCAAGTACGTAAAATATCTGTTCAACACTAGCACGGAAACCTGTAAATTGCCAAGAAGTGTTAAATCTGATGCAAGGATAACCCTATAACGGTATGTATTTGACTGAATTATTTAGCAATCATGCAAAGATTGGTAAAAGGAATTCGAAATCCTTCCAATGTAAACTTGGACTGCTTGAACCTAGCTAAAAAGATTGGTGAGTTCTTTGTTTCTTACATTTGCAAATACAACCGGTGAGTCAAGGTTAGTTTATAATTGAATTACGGGTATACTTATTTATTGAGTTATCGTATGCATTTAATTGAAGTGGGTATGTGGTTTAAACATATGATGGAGGAATGAGATTTCTGTAGTACCCTACAAGGGGAGACAGAGTCACTAGTCCTTAGTACCTTGATTGGAGCATGGCCAAATGCATACAATCCAGAATACAACCTAGATGTGTAGACCTCTAAGACAAATGGGAGAGACCCAAGAAGCTCAAAAGGTATACGAAGACATCTTCACGAAAAAACAGATACCAACTGAAGCTATGCCTGTAATTGCATTCCTGTGAACATTTGCAAGGAAGGAGAAATGATGAACAAGTTTGAGTGAGATTAAGCGGAGTAGACAAATGAGATGGACAAAAGAGATGTTGTATTGGCAATGGCGCTGTTTGAGCTCTTGTGGAATTGCTTTGAGGAGGCATTAAAGAGATTGGAAGAGGTAGTTGTAGAGGATGGATATACTCGTGATTTTTCAATTATATTTCATTAAAGGGGTGATATGTTGTGTGTAATTGGACAAGGATAATGAAACTCAAGAACAGTGCCAAGTACTCTGGGCTATCTGGTGATTGGGTGAAACGTTTGACTCTGAGGAGCCCTTGGGTCAAATGATCGAGAATTAGTTTGTTGATGAAGAAGTGATCTAGGACTGACAAGAACAATGACGCCGCCATTATTGAGTAGATTTGATTTGACATCAACTGTATTTATCCCATCTAAGTAGATTCTTGTTTGATTAATGTGTTCAATGCAGCTCTCGGCTATACCTCGAAAAGAGCAATAAGAGGTCAGGCAGAAATAGTTTGTAATGCATCTTTGAGTGAGCTCCATTCCTAGAAATTTATGAGGAAAAACACTTTCATGTGACCTGAATGTCCTGTTTTTCTAGTTTACAGCAAATCTTGCTATTCTAATGATTCTATCATCCTTATCACAGCTGCTTTATCTTGTTCTGTTGCTAGTTAGTCATTATTACTCTTACCTACTTCCCCAAGATTGGGAACTTTTGATTTTTCTGGAGTGGACACGTCCCCGTGTCATACCTCTTATTACTATTGTTATGGTATATTGTTCTTGACGGATATGCTCACGTTCCCTTTGTTCCAGAATAAGAAACTTTGATAGTTTATTCTTGACGGATATGCTATGTCCCCTCCGTTTCACAGTTAATAGAGTGTGGGCAAGCAAAGGACTTGTTCCATCCTCCCTCATACTCAAAATATGTGTCGTTTTAGTAAAATAAAAAAATTGATCCAATAGAAGTGTCTTCTTAAGTTTTCAGTGTATGATTTTTCTAATTTACTCTTCTCTTCTCCCTAGTCTCAACAATTAATAATTTTATTATTAAATATTGTAGCTTCTCCTAATAACTATCTCATCCTAAGGGTCTATTCGTTACCCTACATAGTTTTTCAATATGTTTGCATTACTCAAAAGACACTTATTTTGGATCGTATGGAGTAGTGTTTTTATGAACATGGTTCACCGAGATAGGGTTGGTGAACAGTGCATGCACGTGTTAGAATAATGTTATAGGCATCTATCCAAAACTAATTTTGTGCATAAATAATTTGTCATCTTCTTTAGAAGAAGATTTCGACGTTTCAAGTCAAAAAATTATCTTTCCTTTGCGATACAGAGGAAGATTTTGCCAAGGCTAGTCTAGGATAAATACAAACTCTAAGCAAGACACTGTAGACTACTTGTCTTGTCTAAGAATTCTATTTTAAAAAGCTCAACGATTCTCTTCACCAGACCAGAAAAGAAAAAAATTAACTTTTGCATAATACATTTTTATAATATATAATTAATAAAATAACCTGTGTAATAAGTTTAAATTATAAATTACTTGTAGGTCATTTGGTCTATCTAATAAGAGTGCACGAATGAAACTAACCTTCAAAATCGCTTGATGGGCACAAGTCATAGATAATGTCCATCTAACGGAAAAGCTGGATGGAAGGATGGTTCAGGGCGATAAATTTGTAGAGGGATGAAAATTGCAATTAAGACTTAGTTCAGGGAGTTGGTGCAGATCATTCAATCAGGGATGGGCTAATCTAGGTACTGCTCAAACTTTTAAGAACTTGGATGAGCTGAGTTAGGGCCGAAAGAGAACCAAATTTGTGTTTGTGTTAAGCTTGGCTGCATTCAGAGAGTCTTGGATATAGAACACAACTTTAACCACGATCCCTTATAACATACCAAGGCGGCAAGGCACATTCACAAGTTCATCTTTTTCACCATTGTCACAGAGGGCCATTGTCACAGTTCCCTCTGCTGGTCAACCTCAACCTCACGAACCAAGTTTACAAGTTCGACATGTTTTCAGGCCCATGATCATCAAAGGACTACTTGCCATGTTGCCGAGTATAACCGACTCGGAGAACAAAACTATGCCTTCCCCCACCCAACAGAAGAAAACGAAAAAACAAGTATACAGAGTGACTGCAAAATGCATGCGCATACAAGTATGGTTGTTTATCTTTTACGGCCTCCTTTACTCTTTTTACCCTTCTTTGGCTTCCATTTCACTTTGTTACAGGTGCTTTGAGTTTCAGCAGCAGGAGTTGTTGTCTTCACCTTGCCTTCATCAGCACTAATGATAGTTTCTTCGGCTACTCCATCACCCTCTTCCTCGTGATGTTCTGCTTCTATAGCAACACTACTGCTCTCCAATGCTTTCTCCTCATTCTTTCCTTTTGTATCTACTGCCAGCATCAATGACTGATTCTTCAAGAAGTTCTCCACTTTTGGCCTTCTCAATTGCAGCCTTTTCAAAATGCTTGAAATGTTCCCAAGATTGTTTTCACTGAAAAACAAATGCATTACTCTACTCAACTTTGAAGTAAACATTATTTAAAAAAAAAAACTGTTGTATCTTAATATATTTATTTCATACATATGAGGAGGGGTAAAGTAACCATTAAGAAAAAAAATGTAAAGCACAGCTTTCAATTGAGAATCTTCAAATGGAAAATCCTAAAAAATAACAAGTAAAGGAGGAAGTAACATTTTCCTATATATATATATATATACATATATAATAATCATAATAATAATAATAATAATAATAATAATAATAATAATAATAATAATAATAATAATAATAATAATAATAATGTGGCCTAGTCTAAATGAGCACCAAAACCACAGTTCTAATTTCTGGAGTGAATTTTTTTAGTGGATAGAAATAGTTGTCGCTACTTTATTGGTCAATGTTATGTCATCAAATAATATCAAAATGAAAATTGCTAGGTTTACCACGAGGGTTACCACCCTAGTGCCAACTTTGCCTTGAAGATCCAGTGCATTTGAGGTGTGCGTGTGCATCTTCAAGGCAAAGTTGTCACTAAACCTAGGAATGTTGTATCAAAAAAAATAAAAAAACTTTTCCTTTTAATTTACCATGAATCCCTTCTTTTACTACTCACCCAATAGGTGTTTGCAATTTAAATTTTAGTCAGTTTTAATGTCCTATATAAGGAAATTTTAGTTCTTATATTATTGCCCATATTTATAACTGTCATTTGATGCAAAATTTAAACTTATTCACAACCTCTTTAGTTTATCTAATATGAAAACTAAATTTACTCAAACCTGTGATTAACTATGTCTTCTTCCTACAAACAATTTGATTAACTATGTCTTCTTCCTATAGGTTTATTGATCAACTAAATGTTACTGAAATATCTTCCTTGGAAACAACTATCAAGCTTCCCAGCATGGCTGCTAGTATGTGTGTGTGACACACACACACACACACACATATATTCACTGTGCACCAAACAACTTAGTACAATCAAATCAATCCAGTATCAATTTAGTGCATTCAGTTCTGAAGTAAGGACTAGCACCCAGGTTTAATTTAAGGTATTAGACTCTAACATAAGGACTCATAATGCCTAAATTGAAGGTTCTTAATTATAGCTGTGAGCCCATACTGACCTCATATTCAAAGCAGAAGAAAGTTGCTTCAGCTCATCAATCATGCTCTTTGCTTCACCAGATATACTTCCATCTTCATTATCATTAAGTTTTTTCTCAAAGGATTGGGTTGTTGCTGCAGTCAAAACGTTTATATTTTTTTCTAATTCTCCCTGAAAAACAATTAAATAAAAAAAAAACTAGTTTGGTAAATGCATGGCAATAAAGATTGAAAGCGACTCCCATCGAAAAATTTAAACCAACTTATAATTACCTTTAACTTGGTGGCATTGGGCAAGCTGACTTTCCCCTTCTTTTTTCCACTTGGCTTTACAGAATCAGATATTTCCTGAAAAACCTTCCAATTCATATGCAGTATTTCATTTTCATTCTTCGCGTCGACATTCTGATCTGAGATGGAAGCGTTGTTCGAAAATGGCCCTACTGATTTCCTCCCTGCATCATCATTGCTTGTAGGATCCACTTCAGCAGCTGCAGTATTGTGTTGCAAAGGTTTAGTATTAGGAAACAATACCCTGACGATATCCTCTTTACTCAACGGATATTCGATGTCCACAAAAATAGCATCCTGAGCAACAACTTTGGGAGAGGGTTTTTTCAAGCTCGCTATCACAAGAGGATCTCCAATCCTTTTGAATGCTTCAGAAACAACATTGGGAGTTAAGTTCAAATAATTAAGCCCCCTGCTTCTTCGAAGTGAATTATAGAAGTCCCTTGGTAGCAGGCAAGTAATATCACCCCTCCCCAGTAAATTAAAGAGTGCTCCAAAGTACCTTCTGGAGTTCAGACAAAGCAAAGAAAGTATAACAAAGAGTTTCAACACCAACAGTGGGTAGTAGTAATTTACGTTGATATTAGAACGCATAATCCATGCTGATGTATCACCCTTATTATTCAGAAACTGATGGACCATGTTGATTACAGAATCAAATACACGCTCGAAAGAAAATTGCGTGACCACAATCGAATTGGTCCTTGAGTTTGCAACAGATTTCTGATAAACAAACCATTCAAGAAATGACGATTTTGTAGTGAAAATCAATCCCTGGAAGTGCGATACCATGATCACAAGACGATCGACATGATATAAGAAACAGCTAGGCGATATATAGTCGAACTTCCTCCAGTTGGCACTGTAAGTATCTTCCAATGCTTTAAGGAAATTGAAAATCTGAGAAACCCCGTCTGGATCATCAGAAAAATCTCTTTTCACACCAGACTTTTGGGGGAAGTCTTCATCAATGTTTCCACTGAGATCCTTAACGAATTCCATCCATGGAAAATTCCCTTCAAACTTTTTAATGATATTCTTGCAGAGACCAGTGTCTGGTCTTCCAGAACCAAGCCAAATCATCAGCACCCTCCCAATTGTCCCATGGGACAATTCTCTCTTGACGTTAATGTTTTCAAGAATAACTTCTTCAAGTAACTTACGGGAAATATCCATCCCCCTCAGAGATAACATATCCATGTTCACTGACATTCGCCAGTCCAAAGGGAAAACATTACCAGTGTACCCTTCAGTAGACAGCTGAAGAAAGTTCTGCAACATCCTAGTGTTGTGGTATGTATTGTCAAGAAACTTGCACTCTAAAAGAAACTTTGCAACCTCAAAGATATAAAGAAGACACATGCTTTCATGGAACACAGAACTCTTAGTTGACAATTTTTGAAGAGCTTCAAGGGTTTCCAAGACCTTCATACCGGCAGTAAGTAATTCTGATTGCCAATAGTACCTTGCTGCAGCGACAAAGTGTCGAGCATCAACAAATACCACCTTTCCATTCTTTTGCAGATATCTGTTGTCAATTCTTTTGACCCAATTGGCTTCAGGGTTCAGTAATAGGTAAATCACATTCAAATTACTGAACTGCCTTTGCACCCCAAAATAGTTCAAACAGAAGTCACCATGATCCATATGTTTAACAGGATCCTGAGATTCAAGACAATGAAGATACTCAAATACATAAACAATATGGTCTTTCCACATGTTCCAACAATAAACCAGAGTTTCAGCAGAAACATGATTCCGTGACATCTTGTTTTCTGAATATTTAGTTATATCCGATGGCACTTCATTTTCCCACTCATACTTTGAGGAGTTCAAATGAAGATGATTATCCAGTAATTTTCTAACAGATAAGATTTCTCCTCTCAAACTTTTGTGTTTCCGTGAAGAATTTAAAGACTTCAGCAACTCAAACAAGTTATTCTTTTCATGTGATAACGTGCTGACCTCAGAGCAGAGAAGCTCATAGAAGACATCTGATTCCATCTTCCCAAATGACATGGCTTTTGCTAAGAGCTCCTGCTTCGTGGTAAACTGCTTTAATGGCCAACCACTGCTACCAGACACCCAAAGTGAGTTAGAAAACACAAACCAAAGGATGAGCGAAGATGCATTGTTATATTGTCCAGCCTTTCCCAGTAGATCAGCCTCACATAGGATATCTCCTTTCAACCTGGCAATCTCTGCAGCCTCAACAAAGTTTCCTGATTCTTCTTCTAACAGTAATAGCTCATCAATGCAATCTCGCAACTTCAAGAAGTTGCGTCGTAAATCCATTGAGTGAAAAGCTCTGACAAATTTCATCATGGATTTGTGATCCTTCAACACATGATAGTTGAGTGCACAACTCTCCAGAAACTCTTGCTCCATCTTCTCTATTTCTTTACTTCTATTGACCAAACGATTATCCTTAGATACATGTTGTTTCCAATACTCAATGTATTGCAAACCCATATCGAAAAGTTTCCCCTTGGTGCAAACTGACAAGCACTCCGAAAAATAATTACCCTTGGCATAAACATCAGCTGCATGATTATAGCATTCTGCCAGAGTAAAACATTCCGCCGCTTTCTTCAATCCAGATTCTCCACATTTTTCATAAGTTTTTCCTGCAACATGAAATAAGTTTTAAGGATCTTCAGATAAAACTTCTTTGAGAAATTTTTTATTATGAATGTGTGAACTGGAAATTCATAGCCTTTGGAAACAAGAGACAAAGCATCTTCTGCTTCCACTAATGGTTGAAAAAATGCAAGTGGAGACTAGATCTGGGTTTACGTTCAAGGAGGAACCAAAATACGTCCTTAATTATTGCCATGTGCACCCTTTTAATCTTTTTCTGTGTACTGGTTCATTATGAGCATTCATTACAAGCTATGAATGAGATTACAAATCATATTTTGTCATGTCAAACTATAACAAGAACAACACTTGATGAAATACATTGTTGGTCCCCCACTCTCTTAACAACTTGATCTTTTAGATGAGTTGGTTTTAGTGCTCCAGTTACAAAGGCCTTAGGTTCGTGTCAATACGCCTACATTTGTTTCCACCTAAATTGCTAGTGCACAAACTAGCGCCCTACTTGGTTTATGCTGCATCTGTGCAGGGAAGTGTTAAAGTATGATATACATTGCGGGAACCTCTCCATAGCAGCTTACACTTTTAGATAAGTTGGTTACTTTACATCCTTGATCATATTAGTGTGTCTAATCCTAACTCTTTCTTCTGTACTTCCAGTCAAACTAGCCTCTAGGACCTGTATCATGTGTTTCAAGAAATCAAGAAAAATCCATTTGAAAATATTTTATATTCTCTGTATATGTATATGATAGCACGAGTAAATAGCCTCTCATGCACAAAGACAACCTTATTCTCATGATACCTTTTCTTAAGTTTCTCGTCTTTATACTAACACCTTAAATCTTCACCATAAATGCCTGAACACGGTTAAATCTCTAGCCCATCATGCTGATACATTTTCTTATGTTCCTCAACTTTTCACTAAAACCTTGAATTTTCACCTTACATACCTGAACACAACGCCCTTGATCATGCAGTTTGTATAACTTCCTCTACATTAAAATTAATATAGAGTGCAATATATATTTTATATTGCGCTTCTCTTACAACTTCCTTTACACTTTCAATGCCATATTTTATAACTATGAACTTTCATTGCTTCTGAATTTATCAGAAATTTTATACCCTATCATTTTATACACGTTTAAAATTGTTTGGTCCAAATGCATTTTTCTTAACAAAATATCCTCAGCATAACATCACTCTATCTCACATAACATCAGACATCAGGTTCATCCTCTACATTTTCATATTGCTTATTTTGATATATTCAGTAAGATAATTCTAATTTTTCACCTTTCAAATCCCCCAAGCCATTTCTAGAATATGTATATAACACAATAGATGAGCATCTTTTTTGACACAATATAAAGGGTTCCAGTATTGGCAAAAAAAGGCAAGAATTTGGTTGCAGCGTCTTAGCTGTCCTGGGGACTCATTGTCAGATAGGAAAGATTCTTTCTTTTTGTGAATTGGAAATGTCCATTTCTTCAGGAAGTTGCAGTTTCAGACTAGACTTATGCTTTTAGATAAGTTGGTTACTTAACCTCTTTCTTTTCAGGAAGTTGTGGTTTCAGACCAGACTTGTGCGCTGGTTACTTAACATCCTTTTTCTTTCAGAAAGTTGTGGTCCCAGACTAGATTTATGCTTTTCTAAAACTCAAATTATACTGAACATCGCGGGGAACTGTCTCTAGCAGCTTATCCTTCTAGATAAGTTTGTTACTTAAATCAGTGATAATATCAGCGTGTCTAATACCAAGTCTTTCTTCTGTAGTTCCAGCCAAACTAGCCTCTAGGACCTATATCTTGTGATTTCTCGAAATCGAGAAAAAACCATTTGACAAAAGGTTTATCTCTTTAACTGCATGTGATGGTGTAGGTGAGTAGATAGCCGGGGCATGAAGATGATCTTATTCACAATATACTTTCATATCATATCATAGTCAACACCTCCCTTGAAAGGTTTACTGAAGCATTCAGTACATAAATAGTAGATAATATTACAAGTCTGGATATCTACCTAATTAATATGAGTAGTCAAACGACTTAAAATTTGGTGAGTTTATTAGGACACAAAACTTTAACATAATTCGGTAAAATTATCTACCAGGCATTACCAAATCTCAGTAGGAACTATGACTAATCCTAAACCCCTTCATATTTCCTCTTTAGCATTATCTTCACCAACGATTCATTGATTCAATGGAAATCATTTATGTCTAGTCTCCCTAAAATTCTAGAATACTTCGAAGCATAAGCTGCTTATATATTCTTTACTTAGAAACTCTTCATGATACCTTTCTTAAGTTCCTCACCCTTTCACTAAAAGCTTAGATTTGAACACGTTGACTCAGTACTCCTTCATTCCCATGATAATGCAACTTGTATAACTTCCCTCTATATCAAAGTCAATATACAGTGCATTATAAGTTTGCACTACTCCTACAACTTCCTTTACACTTCTAGTGTCACATTTGTATAATTATAAACTTTCCTTCCTTCTTGGTTTCTTTGACACATTTTAATTTAAAGACATTTAAATTGTTTGTTCTATCAAAACTTTTTTCTTAACGAAATGTCCTCAGCATAACATCAATCTATTTCACATAACATCAGGTTCATCCTCTACATTACATGTTACTTATTTTGACATTTTACTGCTACACAGTTCTAATTATAATCTTTTCAAACTCTAGTGTTTCTAAAATATATGTAGACGGGATTTGTTTTCTAAAACTTTCATATGTAACACAATCAAGGAGCAGCTTTCGACAAAGCATTTCTATCGGGTTGAGGTATCTTTGCTGTCTGCAGAACTCGGAGGAATGTTTCTTTCCTTTTGGAATCAGACATTTACTACGAGGTACTTGTGTGTAAATAATGATTACTCCCTCTGTCCCAAAATAAGTATCCCCTATTCCATTTTCGAACATCCCAAAAAAAAAAAAGTCCACTTCCTTTTTTGGAAAGTTTTATTACTTCAAGTGTCTATTGTGCCCTTGTTATTTGTGAGATAGAAAAATAAATGTAACCCATTGATTTGACACCACTAGTGATAAATTGAGGGGGGGGGGAGGCACTAAAGGAAAGTTACATAAAGTCAAACACCTTTTTCAAAACCCGTGTATATTCAATAGGGGACATTTGGGACGGAGGGAGTACTTCAAACAATGTTTCAAACAAATGAAGCTTTGGAGAAACATAAAGTACGAAATACTTGAGGAACACATGTGATATGAAACTAAAACCACATTTATAAATACATTGATTAGATAGTATATTCAATGATCACTTCGAGAGGGGAAAAGAAATTGTACCAGCTTTTTCATACTCCCCCAAGTCATAAAAACATTCTGCAGCTGATGAAGACTTCCCAATTGAAACAAATAGATCAGCCGCTTCTCTAAAGAAACTTGACGAAACTTCAGGTTTTGAAATACGCAGTCGGTCAGCAGTTGCTTTAAGGCCAGAAGCCTTGGCTCTTGTTTCCCACATTATGTCACCAGCACGTTCAAAGCACATTGTGGCCATCTCATAGTTGCACTCCCAAAATAGCTGCAGAACACAAAACCTCGTAAAGATAGCCAACACAGTAAAAAAAAAGAGAATGGAATGACCAAACACCAAAAGAATAACAAGATGAAAGAGCAACAGATGAAATCGTTGCATTAGGAACAGAAGATAGTAAAAATAGAAAGGAGAAAAATCGAACCTTGATACCACGAGCCTTCCACTCCTCTGGGCTACTTGCTACTTGCATCGCCTGTGCCAGTGAATCATCCAGCTTCCTAACCTGGACAAGGCCTTTCCTCTTCCAATAGTCAAACATAGGCTTAGAGAGGTCCTCTCTGTTCTCGCAAATCCATAGCCTTTGCCTTGTCCTAGTGATAGCCACATATAGTTGTTTAAGTTCAGAGCCCAATACATTGTGTTTTGCCTCATTGAAACTTGGGAAGGACTTGGGACAACTAGGATCCAGCAGATCTTGTTCTTCCATGAATTCATATACAACTCTCCACTGATTTTTCAGTGGTGATGATCCAAAAAAGTTGTACAGTAAAACATCCTGCGATTCAGATTTTAAGTTGCAAAGCAGACAATCAGTCATCAATATCATGAAAACAAAGAAAAACAAATTGAATTATCCAATAGAGATTGCAATCCTACCATCTCCTCTTAAAGTAAAGCAAAGCAAGTTGGGACACCCCTACCATTTTTGGATTAGAGGGAAAGAAGCAAGAGGCACCTCAAAGGAACTGTTGGCTCTTCTTCATGCTTAAGGTGTGCCTTAAGTAAGGAAATTTTGCGGATTTTTGGGTGATTATTATATGTAATATTTGGTTGCTGGCAGTTACATCTTCTATTGTCCGTACCTCAAATGTACATGTTCTTGTGTCTTATAATGTTACTCCATCTATCAAAAACGAGTCGACTGAAACAATAGTAAGCATGGAATAAGCTTGACACATGATATTCTGTGAGGTCAACTGATAAGTTTAGTCTGCTAATGGCATGACTAAATCAGCAAAATGTAACATGGAGACAAGTGTTACTCAGGCTAACGTCAACAGTTACATAGCATAATTTTCCCTTTATTAGTAAAGTCTATTAATGGCATGACTAAATCAGCAAAATATAGGCTTTAAATTGAAACCACTTCTCCATTTCATAGCAAAACATGGTTTATAAATAACTGAGTTATCAGATAAATAAATAAAGTAAAAAAGAATTTAGTGACTACCTGAAACTCAAGGCCCTTGCACTCAACTATATCGAGAAGAAGAGCTTGCTTCCCAACATAACCAGAAATGTCCCTTTTAGTATCATCATCCCGTACTAATATGACTTGCTCTGCACCGAACCCAACCATTTTCCCCCCAGCACTTCCGCTGTTTCCAAATATAGTTACAATAGCATTCTCATCATCTCCAGGATCGAGCAAAACAGGGGCTTCACCATAAATGAGACTAGTCTCAGGTTCTAATATATCAATAGACTGAGGAAAGAAACGATAAAGAAGATCAATAACACTCTGTGCTAAATTGAGCACACCAGCATGAGTGCGAAAGTTCTGTTGCAATTTGAAGATTTCTGATATCTTTCCTTTATCTTTCTTCCCGGAAAATTTATTGCTACTTGATTCCGAAATGAACTCCTTATAAAACAGAGACCGTATATCTTGAAACCTAAAATCAATCCCCCTTGCAATGGTTTGTGCAGTATCACCCGAAAAAACGAAGCCCTCATCAATGTTTCGGCAAACATATTTGAAAAGGCAAATTTGTCTCATAGTAAGATCTTGAACTTCATCAATATAGATATAGTCCATTTTGCAACCATCATAAATTTGATTTCTTAGTCGAAGATGGAGGTCAATCACTATATCAGCTAAATCAAATTCACCACGCTCCATCTTCATTTGTTCATAATCTTGAAAGATGTCATAGATAATCTCCCTCTTCTGCCAACTTAAAGTGGATACCCTACTATTAGACAGTAAAAGATAATCTTCCCGAATAAGTTTACCGGCAGCATTCCCCTCCCCGGCTTGAAAGCCTCCTTTAATATGAGAAATTATCTCAGTGAACACTCTAGAAGGATCAAGTTTCTTTGTCAGATCTGCATTGAAATGAGGCCAGTAAAACGAACAAAACCTGTCATAGGTTACTTCCTTCATTCTAATGAAACCCTGCAGCGCAACTGATCTTGTGCTTCTTACTTTATCATGAAAAATATTCCTCAGATCATGGAATCTTTCAAAGTAAGAATTCCCCAATGTTCCATCGAGCATCATTATAAACTTACGGAATGTCAGAACAAGAGGGTAATATTTAGCAGGGATGTTAACAAAAGAATCCGGGATATCTTCAAATTGGGATGAATCATCCAGATCATCGATATCAGCTGGAGTGTTTTCTGATAAGGTATCCCCGCCATGCGCAAAGCTGTAACATATAACAAGACTTGTAGTAAAGAAAGTCATACATGCATCAAAATCATCAAACATGAAGGAAACTTGTAACTATTTTTCCTTGTAGCCATACAGCCAAGCATAGAAAAAATGTAATCATAAACAACCACGATTTTTTGGTCAACCGGTAAGAATCAGGAAGTGTCATAATACTTCAAATCATAGAATTCAATAACATTGAAGTTCTAAGGAAATGGAAAATTGATCAGCTGAACAGCAGCAGAGACAGGATTTTGTTAAACGTGGAAAATAAAACTACCAAGAACAAATCAAACCCTTTATTTACCTCTACCGCTCTACGGCAATGTTCTAGGAGAAAAACTCATTTTACATTAAGTCACAAGTATTGTATCTATGCCATGAGACCAGCACCTGATCATCAAGTAACCCTATGATCCTAAGGCTTTAGTGAAGTTCTAATTCTGACGTGGTCTTGTCAAGTTATATTATTTCCTAAAACATAACCCATGTAATTGATCTTCACGGGAATATGCATAGGAAATATAAAACATTAACTTCATGTTCATGCAATAGTTGAATAAGAAAAACATCAAAGACAAGAGTCTCCTTGACACCAGCAAAACAAATGAGATATCAGGTGGGTACTCAATGATATGAAATTTCTAGAAAAAATAATATCAAACAATTGGCAGTCACTAGCCAATGGAGTGTAAGCATATTTTGTACCTTTTCAGCTGGGAAACTTGTTGTTTGACAGCATAACACAACTTTGGACTAACAGTAACAAATAGCTGCCTGAGTACACTCTCCTCAACCGCTCCAACGCACTCACCAATGTCATTTTTCTGGTTTACATCCATAGCAGCACTGCTCTCAGCTGTATAAAATCCTTTCGAGGCAACATGGAAATGATGCTCCTTTTGAAATAATTTCATTGTCAATACAGTTGTTTTCCCAGTCCCTGACCGCCCCAGGATGAATGAGCTCTTTGGAAATAGAATTATTTCTCGCTCCTTATCAGTTACTTCAAATGGGAGATCCAACTCTTTACCATCCCGATCAGAAAGCAAGTGGCCCACGACACCGGATGACAGCGAATAAAATTTCATAAGCAACAAACTTTCACTGACCTTTGAATTTTCAACAAAACTTCTCCCATCACCCACACTGGCGCTTGGGTCGCACACAGATTCCTTGCTACCAGGGTTCTTAAAGCGCTCAATACCATGTGAAAGGACCCAACTCTTTGGTATTTCGAGATCCCTAAACACAAAAAAACAAGTGGAAATAATTATTTTTCAACTGAAGAACACTATATAGAACAATCAAGTTCAACAAGTAATAAGAATTCAGAAATTAACAACATCTAATATTGAGTGGACAGCAAAGGAATCAGCATACCCTTCTATACATTTCTCATTGCAATGATTGATGAGTTCATCAGTGTACATAGCAAATATGCTGTCAAGTCGTTTAATCAATTTTGGGATCTCTTCAACTGGCAATATATCCCAGACTTTCATAACTTGCACGTAGGTAGACTCCTTCGCAATGTCTATCGTGCAAACAACATAAAGCCCTTCAACCTTGAATTGCTTGATGATTTGTGAAGAGCTTTCACAAACTGAGTCAACATTCCTGTGTTTGGGTCTCCAACCACTGGAAAGCTTCAGTAAAAGGTTTATAACAGACTTTTTCATTCGAGAAGATATCAGCTTGCCAAATGATCTTTTGAAATTGTCACTAAAGAGAACCTGTGGAGATCCGGTGAGGAAAAAGCACGAGGAAAGAAAGCAATAACTCTAGGTAAAAAAAAATTATGGAAGAATTTGTAATTTAAATGAAGATGATGAATAGCAACACCATGAAGATATAAGCTATATACCTTCCAGATCGCATTTTTGAATAGTAAACTATCTGGATTAAGCAAATCATCCAGTTGATCAAGCTCCTTCTTTGTGTCTAATATGGCCTTGGCAATATTGTTGTCTTCATCAGCATTAAAGAAACACTTGCGACTCTTAGCATCACGGACTAAAGCCTCCCAAACAGAATCACTATTCGCTAAGGTTCTTTCATTTCCTAAAATCCAAAGAGAGTGCCTAGAAAGGAACAGAAGGACAGAACATATAAATCTTATAACAACACATAATAGAACTATCTTCAAAAAATCTTTATTTATAATTACATTTACCGTGCTCTTGTCAGTGATACATTGGTTCTCTGCGCACTGGATAAGAAACCAACACAGTAACCAGTATTAGATCTCACAGTGGATAATATTATGATATCTTCCTCCCCACCCTGAAATCCATCTACAGACTTCACCTTCACAGAAAATCCATCATGTTCCCTATACTTTTGTCCAATTTTATCTTGGATTGCTATGACTTGAGCAGCATAGGGAGATATCACGCCAATGCTTACATTCTTCTGGGAGGCAATCCATGCTGCAAATGGATACCAAAATTTGGGAATTAGAGAAGGACAATCTAACAGCAGAAATGGATAACAAATCTACGCCTCCAAGGAATAAAATAAAAATAAAAAATTGATAACCCAAACTAGCGCTAACCCATTCACAGAGTAAATGGGAATCCACAATCTATATTTCTGGCAAGATCTGTTATAACATGTGTTTTTGAAGTAAGCAAACAAGATAGAAAGTATTTCATTTTTATCTATGAGCACCACCGACATATATTGAGTAATTATTTGTCCAAAACGAACCACAGTTCTAGTTCAAATTTACCCGATTAAGGTTGATTTATTATCACACTTCATAATTTCAGGACGAAGGTAGTAGAACACACACTCCTTGAATGATGAACCATGAAACCTATAACTCTTATATAAAGTACAAAATTATCGAAAATACATAGCCAATACCCACCCCTATAGAGATAGTGCACGATCTTCGCAACAACAGTGACCTCAACCATGTTTCGCTTGCTATATCCGACGTCATCAACTTCTTCTTTTCCACCAATAACATTGATAAATGAGTACGGACCAAACATTGGCCCTGGAAGATAATGTTTTGCATGACTTTTACTTTTCACAGTTGGTGCATCCAAGATCTGATTCAGATAGAATTTTGTATTTGGGAAGAAACTAATAGATGGATGCATTCTGTATTGTATATTAAGCAGGTGCTTAAAATGCCCCAATGAACTCAATCTTTCAAACAAGCTTCTTCCAAATCCAGCTTCCTCAGAAATCTATGCAAGTCCATAAAATGAGTTAACGATAAAACTATAAATCGAATAGACCAAAATGAAGAGAAAACAAAACAAAATATCTGTGAAAAGCCCAAACAAGGGGAAATCTTATGTGTCACTAGAACTAGAAAGGATAAAAACTATGTGTAATTAATTCGACTTACATTGCTTTTAACCATCGCTGGCAACTGGCACTCGTCCCCTATGAGAATAGAATGCCTCACACCCCGAAGTTGGAGGGGTATGGTGGACTCGCACTCCTTCAACTGGGCAGCTTCATCGATTACCACCATATTCAGAGGCTCAATCGCCATTTTATGAAGCTTATATGAACTAGAAGCGGTGCAGAAAAATAAGGAAGCCCCCTGAAAACAGAATTGCTTAATTGAATCTTCGTTCATACCGTTAGGAAGCTTAAGTTTTTCAAGAGACCACCGAAGCATTTTTAGAATAGAATAGGCCTTGCTTCTCACATACATAAGAGATGTATCTACCGGAGAGTCCGAAGAATCTTCAACAACTTCCAGATGTGAAAAGAGCTCCTCTAGTTCTTCAGAAACTGCATTCTCTTGGAACAACAGCGTCTCCAATTGCTCAAGCAAGTATAAAAGACATGACATGTTATGAAAGTTCACTTCCCCAAGAAATTTTCTTGGTAAATGAGTACATAAAATCATTATGCATCTTCTAAGCTGAGGTGCCGTAGCTCGGAAATGATCTCTCAAGAACATGAGAAATGTTTTGATTTCCAACTGGCTTACTACAATTTCTTCAATAGCTTGTTCTGCTTTGATCATCTCATTTTCTACAAATACATGGTACTGAGAAACACTATCTTTAAGTAAATCCATCATTGAAGTAATACAATGTCTCCAACCAGTCAAGGGTACAAGGCACTCTATAAGCCTTTTAACACGATAGTCCAAATAAATTTCCTGAATATGAATATCTGAATCAATTTTCATCCGATCTTTATTCCCGAATAAGACAATATCTCCAAAATTATTAAATGGTTCCTCAGACTCAGATATTAACTTCAGCACACGACAGGCTACCTCCAATGTTGCTACATTGGTTGGAGCACAAACAACAGTCCTACAGTTCATCTTCAAGAGGATGAGGACCATCGTGCTAACGGTTTTCGTTTTCCCAGTCCCTGGTGGACCCCATACAAGTTCAACAGAAGACCTGTGCTCACATTTCAATTTGAGGAGAGAACCCAAGATTGCCTCTGTTTGAGATTCATTCAGACCAGAAAAGAGACTCATATCAAGCTTTTCAGTCAACTCGGCATTGCTATAAACTGGACAAAGACTGCACTTCTCCTCAACCTGTATAGTCAACATTCAGTGTCTTGAGGACCCGCATAAAATTGAAGTACAAAATTTACCCATAAGCTTTTTCCCATGCTGTCTCACAAAATAATGAAACACTCGGTAAAACACAGCATGCCTCGTTAAAAAAGAAAACTGTGCATATTGCAAGGTTTAATTACTGAAAACAATGGTCACAAAAACTATCAAAATCGGAAAACTACATTACCAATACGAGGGTTGAATTTTTTAGAAAAAAAATATTATCTCATCTTTGTAATTCTTACATGTAATATCTTCTTAAATAGTATAGATATAGGAACTCTATATTTTTTTTTGTTTCCTTTCTTTTCTTTTTCTTTTTCTTTTTCCATTTCTAATAGGAAACTTTTCTATGGAGTATATAAGATCACATGCAATTGCTGCACATTCAGACTAGAACCATTTTTTCATTCCATCATGAATTTAAATTTCAAACTACTACCATAATGTTCATTCCATAATGATTTTAGTCATTAGTCTTACCGCAGAATCATTGCACAGAACTTCTTTGATAATGTTCATATTATGCAGCATGTGAAGTGCATTCCAAATTCTCTTGTTTGTAGTTATATTCATCAGGAAAATCACAAACAGTGATTTCTGCATCCCATCTGGGATTCCTATGTCTTCTGACAAATTGACTTTAAAGCGTAAAGATGTAGTGTTGTCTTCATTTTGGTCCTCACTGATACGAATCACAGAAGCAAAAGACCATGTCCTTCCCACCCGCTGCAAATCTGATAAAGTTTCTGGTTTCGCATCACAAAAAACAACAATATCTCCGGGCAGTGTTTTGTAAGGTTCCTTGCCATGGTCACTGAACCGGTTTCTCCAATAATCAACTGTGACATTATACAGTATCTTCTCTGATGATGGTTTGCTGGCGTCATCAAAACCAATAACCTCAGCAAATGGGGCTCTAAACATAATTTCCATACTGGAAGATAGTTCTGCTCGGGTTTCTTCTAATAGAGGATAAACATATGAACCAAAATATTTCTTCACTGACTGAAAAGAGTTTGGTATTCTCTCCACCTACAAATAACCCCATGAAGTTTAATGTGTCATGATTACAAAATAATTATCGGAATGAATGGAAGACAGAAAAATTGCATCATAAAGAAAAAAGAGCTAACAAGAGAAGTTAAATTTAAGTTTGATCAGAATGGATGTACATTTTTATAGTAAGCCACAAATGACACCCCCAACAACCAGGATTGATGGACACAAGGGTATCATGCTAAAAAGAATCACATTGTCAAAGTTAGCGGGGGGTCAAAATCTAATAGTAAAGGGAACCTTTTCCACAAATAAGGGGGTAATTTATCTTAGACCATTTATTATCCAAAGTACCTACATAAAGTACTACTCCCTCTATCCAAAAAATGAGTTCCCAAATTCTAATAAATTTACCAACTTCTCCTTTACTAACCATATGTCTTCCAATGTCCACTTGCAATTTTGCAATGTGGATAGTAAGGGTATTATGTATATGTGCTACTAAAATGTTATAGAATCAACATCCTTAACTTCCATAAAAAACCAAAAAAGGACACTCAATTTGGAACAGAGGGAGTAGTAATTACATATGAAGACCAAATCAAGAGGATAACTTTCCCTCATTGCCTAGATCGTGGTCCAGCCCTGTTAACGAGTGAATCATGCAAATAAACTCATTATTGGGAGATGCGATTCTTTAGTTTCTTTATTGGCATGTGGGAGCTGCTCCATTCAGCCCTTCACCATAGCCCTAATTGCGTAACTTGAACACAAAGTAGAACCAAACCGATTATCAAGCTTCTCAGACGGCATAAGCCTTCTAGTCAAATTTCGAAACTAATTCGTGCATCAGTTTCCAGGACATAACTTCTTACAGGAACAACTATTCTCTGTGTCAAACAGAGAAGGCTTGATATTTGTAGGTGACTTTGCCAACACTGTGTTCACATAAACTTGGAATGCATATTTCGCTATTTTATGCCAATTTTAATAATTTGTAGAACATACTGTAATTTATTTGTTCGATCTCTCTTTGTTGAGGTGTTAAAGTTTATACAACAAAGAGATGTAGAAACAAAGTAAATAAAGAAAATCACAATGCTCTGCCTTTACTTGCACAGACACCTAATGTTTTGATTCTATTCCGTTTCCATTAATTTGTTGAGCAACAATCATATAGGTCTACATAGCACCACAATCCATCAAAGAGGTAATTGACACGAGACTCGATTTATAGCTCCCGCCACAATCATACTGTTAGACTTTAGAAAACTCACGACTGCAAAAACTGACATCGAAACTGGCGACCGCGAAAGAGGAAAAACAGCTGTTAAGGGGTAGACAGTCATGCTTAATGGAGTATATCCAATCATTTAAAGCAAAACCAATTTCAATTTCAGAACTGATTCTGCTCTATACATTTACATGAAATTTAAAATGTTTGAATCCTTGAAGACATGAAGAGCTTGGACCAGAAAAAGCCTAACCAAATAAGCCATAAGTTGATGCCAGCAAACAAAGTAAAAAAGGAAATATAAAAATCATAAATAAAGAACTGTTCTTTGTTAAATAGCATTAACCACTCTTAGTGCTAATGAAGTAATAAACAATGGTGATTCCTTTTCAAGGAAAAGAACAAAACAAAATGACCATTGTTATGTAACAAAGGAGCACTTAATATCTTGCAACATGCACCAATGATAATGGCTGGGGGATGATCAGTTAAGAAAAATTAAGGAGAAATGGGGAATTAACATGAAAAGATTAAAACATTGTAAACAAACAAACCTGATTCTTGTAGAGATCCCCATTAAAGATGTCATCAAGAGACCAAGAGAAGACTAAATCAGTAAAGTCCATCCATGTAGACATTCTTTCCTGGTTCCCCAAAGAAGCTTCTTCCATTTCTTTAGTATCAGTCCACAAGAATCCACCTAGTGCCAGACCCTTTTATTTGTTGCATTTTCAAATGCTAAAATAATAATTATATTGAGACCAATAATAATTATATTGAGTACAAGCACTCACTCTCTCCCTTTACCAGGAAAACCAAAAAAGAAAGATTCTTGGGCAATCACACACTAAGGAACACACAGTTACACACTCTTTTTTTCTTATGAATAGAAACTTTCTAGCAAAATCAAAAATCAAACTGAAGGGGAGACAAAAAAGGTGGGAAATTGAAAAAGGTGGGCTCTTTTTGGGAAAGAAAATTGAAGAAGAGGGTCTTCTCGACTTCGACGCTACATAAATTCATTAAATTAAAGTCAAGATCACCCTATTTTCCTCTCTTTTCATTTCACAATCTTTTCTTCTTTAACTTTTTTCTTTTTATTCAAGCAAAAAATTAAAATTAAAAATTGATTTTATTTGAAATAGGAAAGTCATGAGATATGATTTCACTTTACTTTTTTTCTAGCCCAGTGTCATAATTACTTTTGCTTTTATATGAACTCCTGGCATATAACAAATTCGCATATAATATTCGTACGTATGAGTAATTAAAAAATATTTATATATGTACGTATGAATAATTAAAAAATATTTTTATTTATTGTACGTAAATTAAATTTAATTAAAAATATTTGTATATTTGGGTTGAATTGTATAGTACATATATATAACTTTAAATATATTGTACTTCACATATAAAACTCGATATATACTGAATTTGTATGATTTTATTATTAAAATCATTCAATTTATATTATTAATTTTGTTCGAATTGATCAAATTAGATATTTAACATGAAAATAATAATTATGAAGTTTATGAAATATTATTTGTTGCTACGCATACTGTTTGAAGTACACACATAAGAGTATATATATTTAATAATGATTTCATTTAGCTATTAACACATAGTTATTTTGTCATAAATATGTAATAATATGAAAATAATAGCTTTAAGAGTGTATAGTTGTAAAAATATTAAGATATTTAAATCTAAAAATGATAAAAATATAAAGAATTTCATACAGAATGTCGTATTTTTAGTCTCGTACACTTCAACCATATTCATATTATATCCGTACAAACGTTTAAAAATATTTTTACCGTTTACGTATTATTATGCCAAATTTTTTTGCCGTAACTTTGAAAAAAAAACGTATAAAACTTGTACGTTTGTTTTAACATATTATACACGTTTCATATTTACTAACTATGCTTGTGCACATATAGCGGAGTAGCTTATGTG
This sequence comes from Platycodon grandiflorus, assembly GCA_016624345.1. Taxonomy (NCBI): domain Eukaryota; kingdom Viridiplantae; phylum Streptophyta; class Magnoliopsida; order Asterales; family Campanulaceae; genus Platycodon; species Platycodon grandiflorus. The sequence continues at coordinate 77,752,264 of CM028362.1, read as the reverse complement.
GAGCGTCAAGGGATTCTTCTTTACAATCGAGATTCTTCAAGGACCTTATGGAGTTCCTTTTAAGCAAAAAGCAAAATGGGTAACTTATTAAGCTAAGGAGAATATGGGGAGCTTACCTCTCCTTTTCACGTGTGGTCCATCTTATTGGGTCGACACAAAAATTCTCCTCTCTGGTTTTTAGCCATTTTTCACCATAATTTTTTTCTTACTTTTTTGTATTAAAATACACATTTTTCTCTATAAATAGAGAATTAGCTTGCTATATATGGACATCAAATTAATTTTCCACAAATTTTTTAAGTTTTTTTTACCATTTTCCTCTCTTCTCTCTGTTTAAATTTGGAGATAAATATAGTGGGGTATGTAAAATTATTGAAGTTTGTGACGTCATTGAAAGAAAATTTTTGTTTGAGTAGCTTAAGAATATTTATTTAATAAATTTAGGTTGAAAAGGTTGATAAACGCCCCACCATTGTCCATGATCTCATAAATCTAGTCAAAAAGTATATAGGAGGAGTACTAGGAAACTGTTTAGTATTTGAGAGCAAGCAAAAAAAAAAAAAAAAGTTAATTACACCATTAGTCCCTTGACTATGAATTTTTCACAAATAGTTTCTTAAAAAAAAATTTAAAAATTTTAGTCTCAAAAATTTCAAAAATTACGCAACTAGTCCTTTTAATAGATGTTGTTAGAAAGATTCTGTTAAGTGCCCACGTGCCTTGCATATGCATTTGGTTAAGGATTGAAATGGAATTTTACAATTCACATTCTTCACAAATTCAAGCCAATTTAATCAATCACTTAAAAAAGGAAACCCTAACTCAACTGCACCAATCTCCCATATCTTTACAGTTCACATTCTTCATATCTCCATTGTCGCTGCCACAGAGCCACCACCGCAGCACCACCACCATCGAGTCTACATTTTTCTTAAAATTAAAGTGCACGACCGACCTAGTAACTAGCAAGAATTATGTTCCCTGCAACTGGCGAGGAGGCCATGTCATTGCCATTGCCATGCGTGGAACTACTATGCCGTCACTTTTCACTTGCAGAGATCTATATCAGTCACCCAGAACTTTGGGGATGAATTCGTCATTAGGCGGGGTGGATTTGGTAAGGTTTACAAAGGTTAAATCAGCAATGGAGTTAGGGGAATGACTGTAGTTGCTGTCAAGCGGTTGGATTCCGGGTCTAATCAAGAAGCCTATGAGTTTCGGGCCGAAATCTTTCGAGATGATTTCAAAGTTACGGCATTGAAACCATGTGTCACCCTTCGGCCCTTGTCAACGCACGACCGACGAATCGTCGCCGTCTCATTCCAGCCCCCTATCAACCACTACCACCTACGTAATCTCCGACGAATTGTAGCAGTTGAGTGAGAGGGTTGTCCCCTGATCAAGTTGGGAAATAGGGTTTATGAACAATGTTGGGTTTCATGATCAAATCAATTTCTAGGGATTTGCTGTTGAAATTTCAATTCTGGAGATTTTGTTAATGGGAACGTCATTGGAACTATGAATGATAAGATGCATTTTTTTTTTGTGGAGATTTTTTATAAAGGTTTGATTTTTGAGTGGTTACATTTGAGTTGTTCTAAGGGCAAACTACACAAATGGTCCCTATAGTTTTAAGATTTTTTGCATTTCGTCCCTGTACAAAAATTTTTTTGCCAGTCGTCCTTGTACCAACCAATTGAACGCAATTGGTCCTTCCGTCTAGTTCCATTATATTTTGTCCGTTAAGTTCATACATGTGCTTCTCACATGCATTTGGAGAGGGGCAAAATTGTCATCTCACCTATAAAAGTATAGGGACCAACCGTGAATTACTAAAACTTTTTGCAATATTAAAAACCCAAAGGGTCCAACTGAAAAGGAATTGCACTTCGTCTTCTCCGGCAGCGACCCTCCCATCTTCTTCATCTTTCTCCAGTCACAAAGTCCTGCCAAGACCAGTCACCTCGTTGTGATTCACCGGAGTTCTTAACCATGGTAATTAATTCAATCTAATTTTTCACCCCTTTTTTCCTCATTCAAATCCCCTTCCCTTGCAATCAACCATGTTGCCACCACCCATCAACCATGGTTGCCATACCAATTAAACAAATTTATAATTATAAATTTTTATTTTCTTCATCTTTTTTCATCCATTAAAACAGAGTATCCTTGGGTCCACTAACTCTATATCTCTCTAAGTTTTTTTGAGAAACCCATATTCGAAAAAAAAAAACCAGTAAACATAGATATGGAAGAAGGGTTGCTGTTATATCATCTCATCTTTTTGCACTGTCTCATATTTTCTCTCTCTTCCTTCTTCGAATCTTAAACCTAACCATAAAACCCTAACCCCACTCGACAAACAATTCAAAACATGGATAACCAACCTCAAACCCGGCTTCACCCCGTCCGACGTCGACGAAGCCCTATACGCCCAATCCGACCCAAACCTTGCCCTCGACATCTTCCGCTGGACCACCCAACAACGCGGCTACAAGCACACCTATATCACTTTCTCTCTCTAGAACCAAAATTAGCAGAGGACACATCACCACATACTCCCCCAATTTGTTTCCTTCAAATTGACTTCAATTTCGTTGTTTTGATCAAAAATGAATACTTACACCGAAGATTCAAGTATTAATTTCGCAAACAAATCCCTAATTTCACTTGTAAAACCTCCATTGATGAAGAGATTGAAAGCTCCTGTTATTGTTATTACCTCCAGTGAGGTAACAAAATTCGTAGACGGAACTATTTCGAAAAGCATCCCGAGAGGCTAGGGTTTAGCCCGTGAAGGGCGGGGTGTTGGCGACAGAATTGGGGATTGGAGGCTATGGATTGCCAAAGCTTGCAGACGTACTCGCATTTGAGAACGGATTTTACAGGCAAACACAAGAAGATATAGGTGATGAGGTCTTCATAATAGACTAACCTCACCAGTGTGTGAATGTGTGAGAGACAAAGAGAGGGATAGAAGTGAGAAGAAGACAGAGGAGGTCGAGAAAATGGAGAATCTCAATTTAAGATCGGAAAGAGAAGAGAGAGAAAATGATGATTGAGGAACAAAGGAAACTAGAAATACTAGTATAATGCATCATTATCATATCACGGTGTGTGCTTGTCATTATCATCATCACAGATTTTCTAATTGTATTCATTGATTTTATTTTCTTGATTTGGTTCTACATTAAAAAAATAAAATTAATTTGTGATAGAAGAGAGAAAAAATGGTGAAGCTACAATCACTTTTAAGTGTATTTAATATTTATATTTCAAGATTGGTCCCTGTACTTTTCAAGATAAAATGACTACTTTGCCCTTTCACAAATGCACGTGAGTGGCACGTGTGCGCACTTAACGGTAAAAAACTAACAGAGTTAGACGGAAGGACCATTTGTGTAAAAAGTCTCGGTACAGGGACTATTTGCGAGGTGTAAGGACGAAATGCAAAAAATACTAAAACTACAAGGACCATTTGTGTAGTTTGCCCTTGTTCTAATTGGGGTGTGTGTGGGGGAGGGGGGGGGAAGAAAGAGAAAGTAGTTTGATTTTTAAAGTTTTTTATTTTATTTGACCAATTAGAGTTATAATAACTAATCTTAATTAAATTAACATTAATTTTTAATATCATAATTACATTGAGATAAATTATAATTTTTTTAATTAGATTAAGATTTTTTTTGAAGAATTAATTAAATTAAGATTAAAATTTGGTTATTCAAATAAAAGAGATAAAAAATTGTTATAATTAAATCACACTAGGAATTTCCCGTAATACCTATGAAAAATGGCATATGCAATACACATGATTGACTTAACGGAATTTTACTAACGCCATCCATCATAAGGACTAGCCGCGTGACTTTTTGAAACTTTTGGGACTGAAATTTGAAAAATTTTGTTAAGGGACTAATTTTTAAAAAGTCCATAGTCAAGGAACTAATGGTGTGATTAACCAAAAAAATGAAGAATCATTTTTAGGACTTTATTTTTTCTATTGCAACACTATTAATGTTTTAGTTTGTCTAATGTAATGATCAATATAAATGAGAGAGAAAATTGCAAAAAAAAAAAAGACCTATTTCACTTTTTTCCTATTAAATCTCGCTCTTTTTTTTTCCGACCAATTAAACCTTGACCTAAAATTTATTTTGCAATTCAAACCTTCCGTTAACTTGATGTTAAATTCGTTAACAAGAGGCTGACTTGGACTCCTAGTCAGCGCCTATTGTGCATCTTCTGTGGCACAAGCGGAAAGTAACTATTTTTCCTTCAATTTAATTGCAAAATAAACCCTGACCTATTTTTTTTATTGCAAAAAAAGACTTTAATTGCAACCAGATTGTTGGGTATTTATATACCAATTTCATCCCAAAAATTTTCCAAATCTTCTCAACTCAATCCCTTCCATCCTCTTTAATTTCATTTTAATCATCATGAATACATCAGTTCATTGCTACTGTGGGAGACTGACTGTGATGCGGACATCATGGACAGATCAAAATCCAGGGAGAAGGTTTTTAGGTTGTAAAAGATTTAGAGTAAGTTATTATTTGATTTTTTTTGTTTCTTAATTTTGTAGATGCATAAAAATTTTTTGATCAAAATAATTTTATGCATTTACAAAATTAAAAAACACAAAAAAATAAATAAAATCAAACAATAACTTACTCCAAATCTTTCACGACCTAAAAACCTCCTCCCTAGATTTTGATTTGTCCATGATGTCTACCTAACAATCAGTTTCCCACAATGGCAATGAACTGGTCTATTCATGATGATTAAAATAAAATTAAAGAGGATGAAGGGGATTGAGTTGAGGGGATTTGGAAATTTTTTGGGATGAAATGGGTATATAAATACCCAACAATCTAGTTGCAATTAAGGTCTTTTTTGCAATAAAAAAATAGGTTATGGTTTTTTTGTAATTAAATTGGAGGGAAAATGGTTACTTTCCCGCTTGTGCCACGTCAGATGCACAATAGGCGCTAACTAGGAGTCCAAGTCAGCCTCTTATTAACGAATTTAACATCAAGTTAACGGAATGTTTAAATTACAAAATAAATTTTAGGTCATAGTTTAATAGGAAAAAAGTTAAATAGGTCAAGGTTTTTTTACGATTCAAATGACAAAAATAGTGAGTATTACGATTAAAAAATAATTAACAATTATTCTTAAAGCTTGCCGTGAAGGTTTTGGAGGTTCTCTTGATTCTATTTTCTTTCGATTAGTGATTTGGTTTGTGATTTTATTCCTTTTTTTTCTATGATTTTATCGGCTTTCTCTTTATCTTTGAGAGTTAAAAGATGTTTTTTTTTTTTTATCGAAAAAAGACTCTTTTGTGAGTACAACTTTTACTTTTTTATCACAACTTTTGCTTTTTAATTTTGATCATTACAAAATTTCTTAAATAACAAATTCAACCTTAATTACGTCGATGTCAAACGTCAGCATGCCTACTTTTTCAGGGTACAAAGAAGTGGGAAACAGGGAAAGGACAAAACGTGACCTTACTACCTTCACACTTGTGTGCCAAGCTTCCTTCGTACTCAATTCACTATATCTCTTACCCCCTCACCCTTCATGCTTAGTCAAATGTCATAAAGACTCCTTTTTGTTTCAAATATCACATTTCTTCCCTTGTTACTTGTTAGGGCGAAACATTAATTGGACCTCGTGGAATTGGTCAAGACCCAAGGGACTGAATTGTCATCGGGTTTATGATCCATTGATTAATAATTTGTGGAGTAAGTTTCCGTGGTATATATAAGAAAAAAATTGCGGTTCGGTCCCCTTTTTGAGATTTTCAACAGCTTTAGTATTATATTTTTGTTTCCAACCGCATAAATTCATTCTAAGTGATAAATTAACTAATTGTTCCAAAATTGCACCCGTAACAACATATGACGTTTTAGTAGTTGTGTCATTCTCTTTCATTGCGATTTTTAATCAAAATTGTTATTCACATCACATTCGAAAGTTTTTGCTCATTCGATTTCGTTTTATGAGTTTCTTCAAACTGCTTTAATCGTCTTCACTGTAAAATCGAAATCAATTGATTCAATGAAAACTGCTGTCATGCTGTTGTCGAAATTTAGGAGACATAATTGATTCGAAAGTTTAAGGTGGAATGAAATATTTTCGTATGCAGTTTATAAAATATTCATTCAAGATTTGGATTTGATTTTATTTGTATTAAGAACTAGAATAGTAATTCATTTTGTATTTAATAAGAGAATACATTCAGTTCAGTCGTGTGCATCGAAAATAAAAGTTGTGCATCGCGATGCACAAAAATAGTATTTCGTAGTATACTTTTGTGCATCGCGATGCACACTGTTATGAATCGCAAATTTTATATTGTTGATTCAGTAGAAAATTGTGCATCGAAATAAAAAAAATGTGTATCGCGATGCATAAAAAACTGTACTTTTTCAGTACAAGTAAGTACATCGAGATGCACACTTTTGAAACTGTAATAATTGTAATTTTTATTAATTCTGATTGTTATCACAAAAACTATCGAGAATACGATCCATAGCACACAATTGACATTTTATGGTATGACTTTTGTGGTATGGAATAAGGAAACTTTGTCTATATACATGGGGTGACCCTACCCTGTTACACAAAAAGACTCGATGTCATTGAATGACGTCGACTCGGGCCAAGAATGTTGTTGAACCCTCTTTATTCTGTCATGAGAAGCTTGCAAAGATGTATTATACTTCTCAAGCAGACAGTTCTTTAGCATCTCCATGCCAAGTTGTGATGTTTCTCCGTAATGTAGCACCGAAAGAACACCCAACGCGTGCATGGCCTCAAAGTATCTATCGCTTGCAAGATATTCCCAGAGCGACGATATGATGGCTAAGTCTTCAAGTGTTCCATTGGAGAAGAATATGAGAATGGCGATTTGGTGGAACATTCCTCTGTTTCTGACAAGAGTTAATCTTGTGCAGAAATGATCGTATGCTTCCAGCCAAGCTTTACTTAAAAACCACCTTTGGGGGAAGAGACCTTTCACGGACATATTCTGGAGGACTACTTCCTCGTTGCCAGCATCGTAAAACCTCCTACAAACTTGTTGGAGGTTGAGGACATCTTTGAATGACGATGCAGCAACCATTTGGAGTTTAACCAAAAGAATGTTATAAGGTACGTGTCTAAACATTTTTTGTTTGTATTTTGTATTTGATGAGGAAAATGTTTTACAATTTGCTTGATTTTTGCTTGTGAATTTTGTTTAAACAATATCAAGGCGTCCGATATTTATACGTAATTTGAAGGTTGTATTGTTAACATTGGATAGTCACTTCTTGTAGAATTCGAAAATTGTTAAGTTTAAAGGTTGTGCATTGCAATGCAAAAAAATAGTACGTTTTAGTACAATTTTGTGCATCGAGAATAAAAGTTATGCATCGCGATGCACAAAAACAATACTTTTTAGTACAATTTTGTGCATTGCGATGCACACTATTGTGCAAGTGTAATTTCAAAAAAGAGAAAAATTATACAATGTTATCAGCACACATGCATAAAACTACAAATATAATCAAGTCTAAATTATTTACATTTCCAGATATTTATAATTAGTATTAAAACATGTATTCAAATACATTGAAAAATATAACACGAAAAATGTAAAAAAGTATAGTTTTTCAAACTTTTTCTTCGTGCATTATCATTGCTCTAGTCATTCTTACCCTGTATTGTGAATAGGAACTAGCACTCACTTTCGTAGGTATTTTTTGGCCTCGGAGTAACTTTTTAATCAAAAAGCACATGATCACCCCGCAGTTATCAATGCCAACTGCTTGTTGCGGTGATGTTTCTCATATTTTTATTGGGCATACATCTTGTATCTAACTTAATCTTTGGTATCGCGATAATGACGATTTAGCAATTAATGCTTTCATCATTTCTTCAACATATGATGCCTATAGTGGAAATTATTCAAAACAATTATCAGTTGATGATTTGTTGTATTTTTAGTAGACAGTAGTACATTACTCACCAGTATTTTAGCCCTTTCCAAGTCCCTGTCTTTTTCTTTCTTATTGATCGACGAGTTGTAGAGTACACATGAATTATCATTTTCGTAGAACACCAGTAGGGTCCAATGCAAGCAACTAAAAGTCTGCAAGTCCCTCTGCCCCAGTGTGTTGATAGGAAAATTAATAGATCATAATTGATGGCGTCCTCCAACTTCTCGTTGATATGTATTGTTGCAAAGTCTTTGAAAAAGCTGACGGTGGATTGTCTTGCTATGTACAACTAAAAAACGTAATATATACAAATTTATTTACAACAATCAATTAAGAAACTTATTTAGTAAAGAATTAAGATTATAATATTTACCCAGTAAGCAGAATTAAAAACCATTCCATATTTGTCTTTCTTGCTTTTGTTGACCTGGTTTTCCACAATCAACTTCTAAACATCGATGTGTTATAAACAAGAAAAACAAGTTATATAACTGAGAAAAACAAAATAACATTGCAAATGAAACTGGTTCATTCATTGCATTTAATAAAATTATACTTCAATACAATATGATGCATCAGAAATAAAGGTTATGCATCGCGATGCACAAAAACAGTACTTTTTTAGTACAAACTTGTGCATCGCAATGCACACCTTCTGTGCCTCGCAAGTGTAATGTAGATATCTTTTTCATTTGAAATCAATATCAATGTGTGGAATACATACACTCTTCTCCAACATTTTGTGCTGCAACAAGAGTTGAATATTAGAGAAATGAACGATTGATTCAATCTCTCCACCCCTATAAACAATTGTCATGCAAAAGATTGAGGACCATATTAATAAGAAATTCAACACAAAACCCATATTAATATTATAATAAGCACAATACAGATAATAATGTTATGTTATTGAAATTCGACAATATTATTTTGACTTACTGGTCTCCATCATCTTAAGCATAAATTTTGGCCAGTTTAGATTTGGATTCGGCATCCAGTTCAATAACTTTAGGGAGATTGTTCTTATTTTATTGTTTCGTCTTCTTTTTAGGCTCTGCTGCATCGGCGGTTTCGGTATACGAGTCATCTGAATTTTTCCTCTTCCGGTCTTTTGGTTTTGTATTCTCTTGACCAGGGAAGAAGAAGTCTTGGACCCTTTGGTACGTACCTCCATTATTTCATTTGCTGCACCCTCCAATTCATTTTCTTCGTTTCTATCATCCACCTCATCCTCAATTTCTTGTTCAGCTGCACTTGATTTAAGGGACTAGTGCCTCTCATTTTTCATCATTTCATTTTCCTCAGTAATTTACAATAGCAGCCTTTTGAGATCTTCAATCTGAGCCTTAGCTTCATTTACGCTGACATTTTGTTGCTCTTGTGACTTGGCTATGATCTCAGGTTGTTTATTTCTTTGACCACGGTTTCAATTTGTTTATCCTTACCAGCTAATTCAGACCTTAGGATCTCAATTTAATTGTCCTTGACTTCGATTATGAATAATTCTTCATCCAGAATAGCCATGACAATGTTCATTGTAGTTTGTTGGTCAACCATGTCATATTTTGCAGCATCTGAATTAGTGTGTTCATTTTGTGGATTTGCATCCACACCTTCATTCGGATGAGGTAAATTCATGTCGTTTTGTTGGAGGGCATTCATCACAGTAGCCTCATAAAGGATATACATCTCGTTCCTTCCTTTTCCCCAAAGGAGTGCCTTTTCATTCTGTGTTCTTTGGAAAATACCTTGAAACCTCTGCAAAAACATAAAAATATAATTTTTAGAGAAGGTGCATCGAAAATAGATTTTTTTATGCATCGCGATGCAACGAAATAGTACTTTTTTAAATACAATTGTGTGCATCACGATGCACACTTTACTGCATCACAAGTGTACTTTTATACTTCAGTACAATAATGTGCATCGGCAATAAAAGTTGTGCATCATGATGCACAATAACAGTACTTTTTAGTACAACTTTGTCCATCGCGATGCACAGCTTTGTGCATTGCAAGTGTAATATTGTTATTTTTAATAGAAAACTAATGTGTCATTTATATAACCACTCACCTGGTTGTTCATGACCTCAATAAAATTTGATTCACTAAGTACTCTCGACAGCGCCGACAAATCCCATTTGAAAAATTTTGGGATATAATTTTTGCGTGTCAGTTGCACAATGTCACTCTGCTCACACAACCAGTATTGCATACATAAATTGAACACTGTTAATATGACTAAATCTACATGCATCATACACAGAAATTACACATAATAATATCAAATGAACTTAAATTTATCAACAGCAGCAACACACATCTCTCTATGCCTTTATCAGTTGCATTTTCCAAGCTTTCCAACAACATATCAACTACATGTTTGGACTAATTGTAGGTTGATATTTTGTTCATGTCAGAGACAAGACTTGTGTACGCCCAAGGTATATATGATGTCTTGGTCGCAACCAGCAACGTTGCGAGAACAAGCAGTGTCGTCAACCCAACAATGTAGTTGACATCTATTTGCTCGACTGATGTGATTCCCAAGATCGGGACAAAGCGGAACCAACAAAAAAAACGCGGATTAAAAGCAGAAAACAACGAATTGAAACGAAGATAGGGAGCTTCCCTCAACCCTAGGGCAGATTTAATCCCTAGAACCTTGGGGTGCAACTTTAACCCACTAATCGCAATTGATTAGGAACCAAGATCACGGAACGCCACAAGCCTGCAGCTCAACAAACTTGATAAGTTCAAGGGTTGAGAATTCTAATCCAAGAAATCTCTCAAAAGCTCACAATATTGTGAAAACTCAATTCAATAATAATCAAAGATCTAATGTTTTACAATAAAAAAAGAAGCCTTTATATAGGCCTAACAATCCAACTAAACCTAGGAAACTTTTATTAGGAAATAAAAATACCTAAAATATCCTAAAGTTACCAAAACTGATGAAAATACGTCAAATAATCGCGTTCCAGGCAAACTGGGGACAAGGCGATCGTCTTGTAGCGATTCAGGGCGATCGCTCTCCAAGCAGAGTCCAAGGCGATCGCTTTTCCCAGAAACAGAGTGATCGCTCTTCAGCCAGTGTGCAGGGCGATTGCTTTGAGAGGAGGCAGGGCGATCGCCCTTCAGGCAGAGACTTCGTCCTTCATGCAAATGTCCCTCCAACATGCAAACAAAGCTCCCCTCTTTGTCTTGAACATCCATGGGTACTATAAGAGCTTCAAAAACATGCATGGACGCCTTCTCTTGGGCCTCAAACGGCCTTGAGTGACTTTGAACCCAAACAATCATAATTGTATCACTTGACTTGGGCCTTGAGTCTAGGCTCGATCCTTGGGCCTAGCCTTGGTTCTCATCATTTAAATCAACCCAACAATGTAGTTGACATCTATTTGCTCGACACTGTCTATCCTCTCCTTGATTCTACCAAGGATCATTTTGGCTTTAATCTGATGTCTTTTGTTTCTTTTGGCATCTTTCAAGGAAGCACCTTTGGAGGAAATTGGTGCGCTCCAATTTGTAAAAGGAGATGTTGATTTCCTCCTCTCCATCCTTGATTTCCTCCTATCTCCTCCTAAGGATATATTCATCACCCTACATAGTCTTTTAATATATTTACATTACTCTAAAACGATACTTATTTTGGATTGAATGGAGTAGCATTTTGGTGAACCATTTTTGGATCGAATGGAGTAGCGTTTTTATGAACATGGTTCACTGAGATAGTGTTGGTGAACAGTGCATGCGCGTCTTTTTTTAATAGAGTAATGTTATAGACACCTAACAAGAACTAAATTTTGTTCATAAATAGATGTGTCATCTTCTTTAGAGGAAGATTTCAACGTTTCATGTTGAAAATTTCTTTTCCTTTGTGAAACAGAGGAAGATTTTGCCGAGGCTAGACTGGGATAAAAACAAACTCAAGCAAGACACCGTAGACTACTTGTCTTTGTCTAAGAATTCTATTTTAAAAAGCTCAACGATTTTCTTCACCGGACCAGAAAATAAAATAATTAACTTTTGCATAATACTCCCTCCGTCCCTAAATTATTGCCTTACTTTCCTTTTTTATCCGTCCCTAAATAATTGTCTTGTATGAAAATTTTCTTTTTAGGACATCACTTTTACCAATTTACGCTTACTTTTTGAGCAAACTACATAAATGGTCCTCGTACTTTTTGGATATTTTGGAATTTGTCCTAACCCCATACTAGTGGTCCCTCAAACGAATTTCATGACGGAATTAGTCCTTTAGACCAATTTCGTCTACTTTTTTTTTCGTTAAGTGAAACATGTGCATTTTGCCGTGATTTTTGCAAGGGTAAAGTAATCATTTACTATAAAAAAAAAGTACATGGACCATTTATAAAGGCGGCTTCTTCAGTACTTCCCTTCCTTGTTCTTGCTCTCCTCAGTATTTTTTATGAATAGTGCTATTCCCACCCCCAAAATTGCTAAGTATACCCATTTACTTAGTTCACCCACCCTTCAAATATTATACCACCTATATTACTAAGTATACCCCCACTTATTTTCCTATTTTACTCTTTAACAATAAACCCCTACCAATCTAATCTAATAAGTTCACCCCCCAATTCTTACCCACCTAAAACACCATCTACCCAACCCATCTCCCTCCCAAAAATTTTATCGATCAATTTCTCTCTTGTCATCTGCTCACTATCCTCTCCACTTCTGTGCATTTTCTTTGTTGCTTCATCTATTTCTTAGCTTCCTAATTGCATAAATTCAAGCCACTACAAGCTCTAAGATTTCAAAGTTAAAAAATGGAACCATTCGGTAAGTGTTTCATTTAAAGTTTGGTTTTTTGGTTGCATTTTAGTTGGATTTTGGTTGCATTTTTTGATGATTTTTTGAAACACGTATTTTGGTTGCATTTTTTTTTGATGATTTTGATGATTTTTTGAATTTTTTTTGGGGAAACTGCGTAAGGTTTGTGCGGCACTCCCTTACCGCACCTCCTAAGGAATGTGCGGCACTGGTCCGCCGCACATACCTTAGGGAATGCAGTAGGGGGTGCCACACAAACCTTACGGCGTGCGGCTAGAGGGTGCCGCACAAACCTTAGGGCGTACGGCTATGGGTGCCGCACATATCTTAGGGCGTGCGGCTAGGGTTACCGCACAGTCCTTAACTCGTGCGGCCATAGGGTGCCGCACAGTCCTCTTTTTTTAAAAGTACTTCTACAATCAACTTGCACATCAACTATTTGATGAATGTAAACAAGCTTACAACTTATACTGGATGTCTTGCCTTTTCTCTCACATTGTAGCTATCCTTTCATTATTATTTCCTTGTTCTTACATTACTTTGGTTTGAATGAATGCAGGAAGGACATATATGCGGAGGGTTACGGCTTCCGTTAGGAGGGCACAAAATCCCAACCCACTCGATGAAGCAGAACGAATACAGGGGCTGGTAATGTCTGAGGGGGCCGGTTATTCGGGGGCCGGTAATGAGGAGGCCGGTTATTCTGGGGCCGGTAATTTGGGGGCCAGTTATTTGGGGGGGCCGGTAATGAGGGGGCCGGTTATAATGAAGATGAAGAAGATGGTGATAATGAAGGGGTCGGTGATCAAGGAGCTGGTGATGACATGTTGCCTGAAGAAGAAGCCCCATTTTCAGGTGGCCCGGTTGATGGTTCACTACTAGTTACGTTCAACACGCACGTAGCTAGGTATGTTTGGAATGGGATAAAATGACCAGTTCCGAAGATGCAAATCACACTAATAAGTTGTTGAATTGGTCGGTTCCACTTACAGATGAGCAACAGCTGGAGAGTAGGTGGTGGGATATTGTGTTGAGGTCTGGACTATTTACGCTGACTAGGTGTTCTTATAAGGAGTCATCGAAAGCATTGGTTGCTGCGTTTGTTGAACGATGGCATCCGGAGACGAACACCTTCCATTTACCTTTTGGTGAGATGACAATCACCTTGGATGACGTGTTTTGTCTTACCGGTCTTCCAATAAAGGGGAGGCATGTTGTTTATACACAGACTTTGGGATATAATACTGAGGAGCTTGGGCGGATGTTGCATTTGCAAAATGCTGAGGTGCTTGAGGGCACCCATGGTAGGAGAAGCTGCGCTTTCAAGTTAGAGTGGCTTCATCGTAGGTTCTAAGAAGAAGTTACAAGTGATAATGATGCTATGCAGACTAGTGCTGCTAAGGCATATTTATTGTACATGTTCGGCTGCACCATTTTTGGTGACAAGAGTGGGAATCGAGTTCCTGGTGCCTATATGGAATTTCTGGACAATATCGATAAGATACCGAAGTATGCATGGGGAGCTGCAACCCTTGCCTATTTATATCAACAATTAGGCATGACATCTCGTCAGTCGTGTTGGCAGATGACGAGATATACAACACTATTGGAGGTAACAAATTTATTTGATTCATACTTATAATCAGATATATATTTTTAGTTGTTATGAGGGGGCTGGTTATATGATAATGTACTGTATTATTTTGTTGCAGGCTTGGATATATGAGAGATTTCCTTGTTTTCAGCCTCCACATAACACTGAGTACGACATCACTCAGCCACTAGCTCGAAAGTGGCAACCATTATCCAGAGGCGCTGGACATAACACACTGCAGGTGTACCGAGAGAGACTTGATGTCCTAACAGCCAATGAAGTGAGTTTAATTGCACTATTATAATTTTCATATTAATCTATCTACCTAGTAATGCTATAATAATTTAACTGTGTTAATGGTTATAACTTTTTCTGTGTTTATTGTTTGTAGGTTAATTGGACTCCGTATTCTGTTTTGGTACGCGAGTCCTATCCATTTAACCGGATCGCTTATTACCATGGATGCTTATCCGCGCCGAGTGTTGTGGAGCCATACAATCCAGATCGAGTTCTTAGGCAATTCGGTTACGTTCAGACGATTCCCTTCCCTCCGATTGCTATTGGTCTTGGTTTACGAGACAACAAGAACATTGCCAAGCTAATACATAAACATACGTAAACAACAACACATTTCATAACGAAAATGAAGCTCATACATAAAAATTCACTTAAACATACATAACATTTAAGTTAAACTTTACTATTCTAATACAATAGGTGTACGCTTGTTGCTAACACGACTATTTCCTACACTTTCACTAAACTTAGCCCATCGTTCACTATAAATTGTATTCCACCCTTTAGCCATGGCTTATTTATAATCAGTCCATCCGCTTGCGATTGGTGGTAATGGAGAATCATCGCGCAAGAAGACCTATACAAATTCAAAAATTATATCAGTAATTTAACAATTATATTAGATAAGTGACAGACGATGTTCATACAAAATGTGAGTTTTATACCTGAATATAATGATCCCCGTTCACGAATGCAATACAGATCAACTTTGGTTCGTCGGGGGCTTCGGTTCTTAACGATAAATATGTCAAAGATGAAGTATTTGAAAACACAACAAAGCACACAGTGTAGAATGATGCTACTAAGTAACCCATCTCCGGAGTCTGAAACCAATGTTGCTTTGGTGCAAAGTCAACGTAGCAGTTGAGCATACTTTCAACTAATGCAACCGATCCGCGTTCCATGAAAACATCTTCGTACAACCCATGGTATGCGTCCAACTCCATAGCTAGTTCACCTCGAACTCTACCCCAGTGTTCCTCCTTGTCATATATATGTGCAGATACGGCACGAAAACCGCAATGGCCATCTGCAATGACATTTTTCGTCTCGATGACAAACTCTTGAATCCATATCGGTAGTTGATTGATATAATCACTAGCCTATCCAAAGCGGGTATTTCGGCAAACAACCTATTGAAAAATAAAATATGTAAAGATTATCTCGTAAGTAAGAAAAGATGTTGACCAAATAACTAAGATTTACCTGAATCTTTATCGTTGGAATAGTAGTGAATATCGGAGGTTTATTTGATGGACTTACTTCATATGTTACCACATCATCAACCGGCGACGGCGAGCAACTGTCTTCGATCGATTCCACGTACTCAAACTTGCTCGGATCCCGTTTGGTTGACTTTGACTATTTAGCCTTTACAATCTTAGGACGACCTTTAGGCTTCGGGCGAGTCTGACTTTCGGGAGTGGGCGTAATTAGTCCGGTTGTTACAGGATTGTCTACCTCCATCAGCCTTTTATACATTGCTACCTTCACCGACTCAGGGGCTCCCTTAAACTTAACATCGAGATTTTGATGAAGTACACTCCATGCGCCAACTATTTCCTCCCCGACACCAAAAAGCATCAACCTTGTCGAGGGGAATAGACTCCTCCAATCGGATATATTCAGATATTTCATGCGCACAAGGAAGACCACATGTCTTTCTCAATGTATATGAACACAATAGAGGGTCTACACCTGTTTCAGGAATAGCAACCATTTCATCGTATATCTTGTTCAATGCATCCACCGACACCATACCTCGGAGCGACCTAAATACATTTGACTTGAATTTATGTTGGACGACATTCCTACTCTTCTCGAATGAATCCTTTATTGCAACGTGTGATGTTTCAATGAGCATGTGAATCTGTCGCCAACATGTGTCAAAGTTACCTTGGCTCGATCCAAGCTGTCTTTTCAACATTGCGTGCTGACTCTCGACCCTGAAAAATAAGATACAGTATGTAAGATTTTGAAATATGAGAAAGTTATGAAAGCTACATTTTATTTAAATATACATATTCGTTGTGTTATTGTCATAATGCATGACATTATCAGTCTAACAAGTCACAAATCTCTCCTTATACGGCAACAACTATTGGTCCATTACATACTTCACCACAGGCATGAATTCCTTGAATTGAGATTGTAGTCTTTTAAGTCCCTCTTCAAATTCTGTCTCAGTCACTGAAATCACTAATACATTCCAATAGAGATTAAACGCATCCTATTTCTTTTTCGGGCCTAACAGTTTCTTGTAATTCGCCAAAACATTCCTATTTATATGCCATCAACAAAGAAAATTTATCGACGAGGGGAACATTTTCTCAATTGCATTCATTAAAGCCTTTTCCCTATCAGTCAAAATAACAGTGGGCAAGGAAGATTGGTGCATTAGTGATTTCAATATTGTCAAGGCCCACGTATAGTTCTCTTCCTGCTCGCACTCCAAAATTGCGACTGCAATCAGAAATGTGATCTGTGTAGATGTCACACCAACAATCTCCAACAATGGTAACTTGTACCTGTTTGTCTTATAAGTGCAATCCATGAAGATGACTTTCGGAAAACACCTCAGCAAGTCAATGCTCTTTGGGTGAGCCCAAAAAAGATTCTTCACAATGTTAGTCAATTCGCAGCGTTTATCGTAAAAGGTATAACCATGCTCCTTCAACTTGAATATAAGTTGTTGCATTTCAGATCGACCATCACGCTCATTAACTCTATTCTTTGTCCGAGCATTGTAGATTGTCTTTATTGTTGACTTATTTCCCTCAAATCTTTGTTTCAGCCCAAATAATATGTCCTTGGGCTTAGTATTGCCCTTGGAAAAATCAATAACAAAGGTCTCCTCAGATTTCTGCAATCGACCTATATATGAGTGACCCTCCATGTGATCAACGGTTGGATGATTGTGTTTACCACATTCAACCTCTAATGCCCATTCATCAATCGAGACTTGCTTCCCTCTCAAACGGAATAGGCAACCACACTTCTTAGTTCCGGTTTCTCTCTTCCTTTTCCCTTTACCTACCACATCATCGACATTTTCAACATTTTCTTCCTTATCAATTCGTAATGATGATGACCCAATCTTGACCTTTTCTTTATATACACCACTACGTTCACAAATCAATAACAACCGAGCTCGTTTTTTACCGGCACCACTGTCCGACCTACCGATGATGATCACAATGCCATGCTCCTGTCCTCTAGCTTGCACCCATTCAATCAATTTATCCCGAGATATAAAACATTCTTGAGTTGTGAACACATCCGTGAAATCAACATCGAGGGTTTCGTCGTTCACAACATGTTCAAATGCAACAATCTCTTCATTATTAGGACCAAGAACACTGGGCTCTGTAGTTAACGTGTTTGAATCCTGTTAAACATTAAAAAAAAAAAATCAAAAAAAAATCTTGTTACTGTGTGGCAGGACCCTGTTGCACACTCTATAGAGTGTACAGCAGGTTCAGGTTGCACACTTTTAAGATTGTGCGGTAGGCACCTGTCGCACACGACGACCCAACAGCTCGATTTTTTTGAATTTTTTTTTTCATTTTTAACATAAATTAAACGGTAAAATGACTATAAAATGAGTTGTAGTACTTACACAATTCATCTCTTCCACTTCTTTGTGCTCCTTTTCATCAATGTGAATCGATTCATTGATAGAGTTTGAATTTTTTCCATCCATTTTTGGTGTTGAGTTTTAAGAAAAAAATTTCAAAATGATGAAGGTGAAGAAGGAGGTGGGAGTAATAGGAGATGGGGGTATACTTAGTAGTTTTAGGGTTCTAAAAATCAGGAGGGGGGTGGACTTAGTAATGGAATTATTTTAAGGGTAATATAATCTTTTTAAATTATGATAATTTTGTAATAATAGTAAAGGGGGTATACTTAGTAATTTTAGGGGTGGGAATAGCGGTACTCATTTTTTTATTATGTTGTGAAATGCAATTAATTTTTTGGTGGGTTTTAAACCCAAATCAATGTCAAACATGGGCGCTAAACGACGCACCCGATAGTGCTAAGCGACGCACCCTTTTTAATGAATTTTTTAAAATATGACAAAAACGCCCTTGATTAGTATGAAAGATAAAAATGATTAAGGATCTTAATTAATATATATTAGTGCAGTTAGATTTTATTTGTTCGGACAAATTTAATAAACTATTTATCTAATGTACTGTTTCTTAATGTACTGTTTACAAAAACAAACTAAGGTAAAACAAGTATAAATAATTTTTCTCACCTTTCACTCTCACTTTCACTTTAACTCTCACACTCTCACTCTCACTCTCACTCTCACTCTCACTTTCTCCCTCTTTTCAATCTAAATCTTGATATACGGAGATATGGATTACAACAATAATGTCAATTTTACCGCAGATAGCTATTTTACGGTACGTTTTTCAATTTAATCTAATATTTTTCATTTAAATTAGGGTTTTTTTTCGAAAATGCATAGCCGGTCCGGCCCTATTTAAAAATAGCCGGTACGGCCCTAATTAAAGACAACCGGTCCGGCCCTATTCATTATAGCCGGCCCGGCTATATAACAAATAAGTCGGCCCCGCCATTTGTTATATAGCCGATTGTTAGGTCCAAGGTTGCTCTATATAGGCTAGAAGGGGGTTGAATAGCCTATGTCCAATTTTTGAAATTGATTCAAAAATCTTACTTCACTAGGGTTTTATAAATTTTGCGGGCGGAAGACTTGTGAAGCACGGGACAAGTTGAGAATGGGCGATCTTGGCGGGACAAGATCAGCTTTGATTGGAAATTTTGAAATTTAAAGCAACACAATCAAATCACAATCACACACAAATAGACGAATATTTAATATGGTTCACACTTATAAATAAGTGCTACGTCCACAACCAAAGTGGTCAACTTTGGATTTGAAAATCGTGTACTAAGTTTTTCCACTAGATATTTTACAAACTAAATCTCTAATGGATTGTGTACAAAAATTTTGTTGACCAAGTGTTTGTGTGGGAGAATTGATATCAATAAGATACAATTCTAGTGAGCTATGAAAAGCTAGGTGTTGCAATCAATGAAGAGCTTTTAATGGACTGATCGTCTTAGAGAGAAGCTCTTCAAAGAAGGAAGAATAGGACGTTTAAGCTTTTAATGCACTTGAAGAAGATGAAGAAGATTCGAGTTGTGGTTGTTGAAGTATGTTCAATGCAGTAATGGAGTCTCCTTTTATATGTAGGAGGAAGCTTGGAGCCGTTGGTAGTCTTCTAATTTGAATTTAAGAGCAATTAATGCTCTAATCGGTTGTTGACTCGATAGGCGGCTGTAGCTTGCCTGTCTCCGACACTTTGCTAAAAATAGGCGGTGCTTGCGGGAGGAATGTCCTTTTTCGAGTGTATGCTAAGAATGGAAACCTTCATTGAATGTGATTTGCGGGTTAACGTTGCATCGAAGTCAATGAAAGCCTCAAATCGGACATGTCTTCGGCGGTTCTCTTATCGGACGTTCTTGAGGTTCTTCAACATTGCGATGAGGCTTGGGCGATATGAGCTTGTCCGATATCCGAAAGGAAGGCTGGCGATGCATAAATTGCCTATTGTGCGAGGACGTCCGATGTCCTATAGGCTATCTTCTTCAAGGCAATATACAATAAGCAACCCTAAACTATTCAAGCTATGCCTAAGTTCAAGTTGCCACTCTAACGACACGCAGCCCATTAGTCACCTTGACTTAGACTTAGGTTATGGATTCAAGCAAATCTAGGCTAATTATGCAACAATCTCCTCCTATTTGCTTGAGTCCATGACCCTACGAATACAATATCGGTGACCATGTTCAAGTCTAGTAATAACATGCTTGTAAGATTGATATATTAAATAAGCATGCCCTAGATGAACTTACATAAAGGTCATTGTATTCAAGAATTACAAAGTGTTTACAAACAGAAATTAAGCATCGAGACACTTGTAATGAGACTAAGTTTAAAGACATGCAGATAGGCGAGAATAGGCAATATAGGACATGTCTTTAAACCATGGTTTAAATTTCATGCAATCACATAATAAGAGTTCATAATAAACATGAAAGTTTTAAAACATAGACATTGTTAATTAAACAAGTTGTTTAATTACAAAGTTTAGTAAAAGATTATACAAAATATTATCGGCCGGTTCGAGAAGATGACCGAGATGATGCACGACCTTTGCCTTTGCACGATGAAGATTGCCCATAGCTTGATGCCCATTTAGAGTCAACAGCAGCCTTAAGTCTTGCAATTTCTTCGTTTCTTCGCTGCTAGCTCTTCTTTAGTATCGGCCAATTCGGAGGAGAGCTCTTTGTTCTTACGCGAGCGAGCATTATGCTCAATGAGCTTGGTCTGCGATCATTGTTGAGTCCGGCCATCTCCTCCTTCATGGACGCAAGCGAGGCATCAATAAAGCCGAGGCGGTGCTCGTAGTTCTGCGCTCCTTGCGATAGTAAGCCAAGTGCTTGGTCGTGAGATTACGCGTCGCTCGCACGGAGGAGTGAACGAGCGATTGCTGGCGTTGAGAGTGAAGCACAAGCTTGTAGCCGCTTCAACCATGTCGACGACCTGCATCATCTTAGTGGCAAGGTTGTCCCGGTTGGTTTCGAAGATGGCGACGTCTTGGAGGAAGAGGCCGAGATGGCGGCAAGGCGGCTTGGTGGCCGAGATGGATCGTAGGGCATCAAAGCGGCCTTTGCACCCTTGAAATCTCCATCACTTGGGTCATGATCCTGCACATGGGTGATGTGACCGATCTGCGAGGTGCGGGGCCTTGGTCGGTCAACGAGATGACCTCAAAATCCTTCAAAATTTATGGGGCCTCGGCGGGATAGGTATCGACGAGTCGGGATGACTCGGATGGTCCGAGGGGAAGGATGGTGGCTTGGGTAGGTGAGGGTGGAGGATGGGCGGTGGGAGACAGGGAATGGCTAGAGGATGAGGGAGAATGGATGGTGGAGGAAATATCAATAGAGGGTGAAGGAAGGCTAGGAAAGATGCGAGGAACAGGGAAGAGCCTTTCTATGTAGATGACATAGGAAAGGGGGTGAATGAAGAAGGGAGGAGGTGAAAAGAAAGGGGAAAGGCTAGGAGAAAGGAAGAGAATAGGGATGAGAGGGTTGAAGCCAAGGTAAGTGGTGACTACATCAATGAAGTTAGACCACGGGGTGAAAAAGGATGGAAGGATGGCCGATAATGGTGAAGGCGGGGGTTTAGGCAGAGAGAAGGGGGAGATGTCCGATTTGGTTGGAAGGGAAGGCCTAGGTCTTTATGAATTGCAACCCATTGGTTGAAGATCATAAGATCTTGAACCGGCGAGTTGTGGGAGAAGAAGAGTTGTGACCGGGCGGGAGGAAGAGGGTCATAGTAGGCACCCCATTGAAAGATGATTTCACTGCGACATAGGCGACGGGAAATCTCTTGGGGTAGTCAAGGGTGGCTAAGAAAGGGTCAGAGTCGGCAGGGTTGGGTTTAGGCCTGCTGTCTCTGAAGGACAGCAGAGCCTGCACCTCAGGGTGTAGGTTGGTATAGGGGTTGGTTTTGAGGCGTTTGGGAGGAGGCAGGTCAGAAGAAGGAGAGATAGGTCGTTTGGAGGATGGTGGTTGAGAAGAGGTGGCAGGTGAGAAAGATGGCTCTTGTGTGGTGGTTGTTTGGATGGGAGCAGAGGGAGGAGGTGAGGAAGAAGGTGAGGTGGTAGTGGTAGTAGGCAGAGGTGGTGAAGGTGGAGAAGGTGGAGGAGAAGAGGTTTCATCGGCAGTTCCCACAAAATGTACCTTCTTCTTTGCACTCTTTTTAAAACGTTTGCCATGCTTGGACTTAGTAGGAGTGGAAGAGGCGAAGTTGGTGATTGAGATGTTGTGGTGGGAAGCGGGTGGAGGAACACCAGATGGAGAAAGCGGTGTGGATGAGACCTTAGGAAGGCCAAATGATTCGTCGTGGGTAGGAGGGTTTGTTTGGTTTTGGGTTTGGAGGATTGGGAGGTAGGTTTAGAGGGTTTGGAGAGGTCGGTGGTTGGAAGGATGATGTGTCCTTCTCAAGTGCCTTTGAGCGGCGAGCTTCTGATTGTTTGAGTTTTGGAGTGAGAGAGGAGAGTGTTTAGGCTTTTGGTAGGAGGCTCGGTAGGCTCATATGGGTCATGATCTAGCCTCGAGGTCAAAATGTTCGAGCGGTGCGCCCCAATGGGTGTAGGCTCCTCCTCCTCGGTGGTAACCCGGCGGTGTAGGTGACCTTCCTCTTACCCTTGTCGGCTTGGGTAGAGGGCCACCGAGCAGCAGAAGCGGAAAGCAGCGGCACAGCACTGCGAGCGCAGCAGGAAGCAGGCAGCGGCCTCGGCCGCGTTGGTTGTCCTTTGGCCATATCATCCCTATAGCGGGTGATGTTGTTGACCGTGAAGACGTAGGTGTTGGACACCTTGATGAGGTCGTCGAAGCGACCAGCTCATCAATCTCCTCATAACGGCGGAGGATGACATTGATAACCCCGACAAAAGGCCTCTTCATGGACGGGTGAGCTTGACTTCAGAACGCTGGGACGGCATTGAAAAGATGATCTTTGCCCGGTTGAGTTGCTTGCGAAGGACCACTTTGGTCCACATCACCGTTGGGAGGTGAAGATGTCCCTCGAGCCATTTTGAACAAAATGCTCTTGTCGAGCAAATGGGCGATATGATAGGGGTTCTCGGGAAGAGGTTCCTAGACATCTCGGAAAACCTCTCTGGGCGAGACCCTCATCATCTCCCAGGCAAGTGCCGATTCGGCATCGGTCAAGTCCAATTTGCCTTCAACAGCGGTCAAGGATTTCTCCAACATCCTTGTAGGTCAACTTGATGTAGTGGCCTCGATGTAGCCCTTGATATAGCTTAAGTTGATCGGCTCGAGGCACTAGCTGGAGGAGGAGGCGAATCATCCTTGTATAGAATTCCTCGGCTAGATAGTTCTTTGTAGTGGGTGTCGTTGAGTTGGAACAGGGGAGGAGTCCACACTCGGCTAAATCTTTTAGCAAGGCATCACTAGCGGATGTGCAAATGATGGAGTCTATGTCGATAGTCATCCCTGGGTGATAGCTTGACTGGGAAGGGTCCGTATAGGGAGCTCGGCGCCAATGCGGCACGGTTGGCTTAGCGAGGCGAGGATGAAGAGGTGGCAGCCTTTGAGGATTTAGACTTTCCCTACATGATCGGTAGATGTGAGAACAAGATATAGGAATCGGCGGATATGCAAGAAAGCGAGATAATCATGCAATCGAGATAATAACATAAACAGTAATCGTTCGATCAAAACCCAAAATATAGACAAATTGAACCAAAATATAAGAACAGTTCATCATCCGGGTTTTCAAATATCTACCGAGTTTGTCGATTCAAGCAAACAAAGCGATATAAGCGAAAACATAGTACCACAGAATCTCTACAACACATTTTACACAACATAAGCATGATTCAAGCAACAATTGTGAGAATCCAAAGTTCATCAATGGCGGACAGTTTGAAAACTCGAATTAGGTCAAAACAGACCAAACATGAATTTAAATGAATAGAAAAGATGTAGAAATTCTTACCATTGATGATTTTAGCTAGAAAACGTAAAGATTTTGGAAAGTTGAAGGCTTTTTGGAGAGATTGTAGATTGGAAGTCCGAGGGTTTTTGAAAGTTTAAAATGGCGGTTGTTGAGAATTGTGAAGAGATTATCGTACATTTTACCCTTTTACCTCTCGACAGCCAATAAATGAATTTGATAAAATTTGAAGTCCGCATTTATTACCTGATGAGTTACTGTACGTATGGCGCCCTTAAGTCTGCCTATTGTATCAAAGTCTGCCTATTTTATCGAAGACTGCCGATGTGGAGATAGACACTTACCCAAGGTTGTCTATTTACTCGGCAGAGTTGAGATCGGCTGATCACATAGGCAGTTTAATAACAGCAGTTTATGAAATAACTTAAAGAATTTAGCTAGAAAGGATTAAGGATCGAGGTCAAGCATACCAAGCTCTCCTCTTAAATATGCAAACCTGGTTGAATCGAGTGGTTTTGTGAAGATGTCTGCTACCTGATTCTCTGTAGGCACATATTGCATGCTGATGTTACCTTTTTCAACATGATCTTTAAGAAAGTGATATCTCACATCAATGTGCTTTGTTTTGGAGTGCATGACAGGATTTTGAGAGACGAATTGCCGATGTGTTATCACACATTATAGGACAATCATCGCTTTGATCTCATAGTCCACTAGTTGCTGTTTGATCCACAGCAGTTGTGAGCAGCAGCTACCAGCAGCTATGTATTCTGCTTCAGTTGTTGAAGTTGAAACAGAGGTTTGCTTCTTGCTGGCCCATGAGACAAGTCTATTTCCTAAGAATTGACATGTCCCACTTGTGCTTTTCCTGTCAACTTTACATGCAGCAAAATCAGCATCAGAATAGCCTATAAGATTAAAAGATGAATCTCTAGGATACCAGATTCCCAAATTGGGAGTATCTATCAGATATCTGATGATTCTTTTGACTGCTTGTAGGTGAGACTCCTTTGGATCAGCTTGAAACCTAGCACAAACACAAACAGCAAACATGATATCAGGCCTACTAGCAGTTAAGTATAAAAGTGAACCAATCATGCCTCAGAGAGTCATGTCCACTTTCTTGCCCTTCTCATCTTTGTCAAGATGGCGCTTAGTAGCCATAGGAGTGAAGTCGTTTGCATTCTCAAGACCAAATTTCTTGATGACATCCTTTGCATATTTGGCTTGATTGATGAAGATACCATTTGAACTTTGTTGAATTTGAAGACCAAGGAAAAATTGAGCTCTCCCATCATGCTCATCTCAAATTTACTGCATAAGCTTTTCAAACCTTTTGCAAAGATTTTCATTAGTAGAACCAAAGATAATATCATCAACATATATTTGAACAAGTAAGGAATGACCTTTATGCTTCATAATGAAAAGAGTAGTGTCAATTTGACCTCTTACAAAGCCTTGAGATATCAAGAACTTTGAAAGGGTCTCATACCGTGCTCTTGGAGCTTGTTTAAGTCCATAAAGGGCTTTCCTTAGCTTGTAGACATCCTCTCTTCTTGAACGTCTATGAACCCGGTGGTTGCTCAACATAGACTTCTTCTTGAAGTTCTCCATTCGAAATGCACTCTTTACATCCATTTGATAAACTTTGAAGTCCTTGTAAGAGGCATAGGCCAAGAATAATCGATAGCCTCTAATCTTGCAACAGGGCAAATGTCTCATCATAGTCAATACCCTCCTCCCGTCCGTATCCTGGGCTACCAGCCTTGCCTTGTTTCTTGTAATGTTGCCGTTTTCATCCATTTTGTTTCGAAAACCCACTTTGTGCCAATAACGCTTGTCCTTTAGGCCTAGGGACTAGTGACCGACTTGGCATCCGTCAAATTGGTTTAGCTCTTCTTGCATAGCTTCCACCCACTTGGATCTTCCAGAGCTTCATCAATCTTTTGGGTTCAATGTTAGATACAAATGCGTAGAATACATGCATTCGTTTCTTGAAGCTTGTCTAGTTTGAACACCAGATTAAGATCTCCAATGATTTGAGTGATAGGATGATCTTTTACTTCCCTAACTTCGCAGTTGAACTTGTCCTATTGTATCGGCAGAGTTGGATTCTTGAGAAGTAGAAGTAATGAAGCTTGGTTTTCTAAAGGGTAGGTTAATTCCAAGGTAGGTTGTATGACTTCGGTGTGGAAGGCAAAGGGGATTCGGGTTTTCAGAGTGTTCATTTGTTGGTTCGTTTGAGGATTCTAACAAAGTTGACTCTTGGAAGATCTTGTGAAGAAGGAGGATCGCAGATCGGGATTAGGCCTTTCGCACTGCCTCATATTCATCGAATCATTAGTAACCTTAGGAGCCAAATGTGGCCCAATGAAATCAAATTCATCAAAAGAAACATGTACAGATTCAACAACTCTAAGTGAAGTTTTATTATAAACTCGTATGCTTTTGAAAACTTGGCATATCCAGAAAAATTCCTTCATCACTTTTGGATTCAAACTTACCTCTATGTTCTCTACCATTGTAAAGAACATAGCATTTACAACCAAATATTTTAAAGAATCCAATGTTGGGAGTTTCGCTCTCCATATTTCATATGGAGTTTTGTTATGAAATTTATTTATGATGGACCTGTTTTGTGTGAAGCGGCAAGTTCACAGCTCTGCGCCTAAATACATAGCGGTTTGGCTTCAGAATCATTGTCTTTCCGCTTCAATGAGAGTTCTGTTCTTCCTTTCAGCAACTCCATTTTGTTGAGGTGTGCCAAGCGCAGAGAAATTGTGACCAATTCCATGGTCATCACAATATTTGGCAATACCATTGTTCTTGAACTGCTCCATTGTCCGATCGACATCGAAATATCATCCGCCTTCCGAGTTTGTAGTCTTCGAAGAGTTCGAATGATGTCATATGCTTCATCTTTGGAGGACATCATTTCTACCCAAGTAAATCTTGAGTAATCATCAACTACTACAAGAGTATACTTGCCGCCACCAAGACTTGTAGTAGTTACAGTCCAAACAGATCCATGTGCAAGAGCCGTAGAGGTCCTGTTGTTGATAGGCAAGGCTTGCTTTTGAAGGAAGATTTATGTAGTTTGCCCAGTTGACATGCTCGCAGAGACCGTGTGATTCAGCCGATATTTTAGGCAAACCGACAACTAGATTGTCTTTTGATAGCTTCTCCGTATTTGAAATTGAGATGACTAAGCTTTTGTGCCACAACCAATGTTGTCGCTGATGACCTAGCAACCAAGCAAAGATTTGATTTTCTTCCAACAAAGATTTAGGTCAACAAAGATAGACATTTCCTTTTCTGAACCCTGTCAGGATAGTTGAACATGTCTCATTGTCCTTTATGAGACATTGACTTGAGGAAAACTGACATGTTAGCCCTTTATCACAGAATTGTGATATGCTTAGCAGATTGTGCTTTAAACCTTCAACTAGAGAGACTTTGTTGATGGAGAGATTGCCTCTGATTATACTTCCATAACCAATGGTCTTCCCTTTTGAGTTATCTCCAAATATGACTGAGGGACCTTTTGCTTCAACAATGCTTGAAAGAAGATTTGGATCACCATCATATGCTTTGAGCATCCACTGTCTAGATACCATAGATCTTTCTCTTCTTCATTGACAGCCATGAAGCATTCCTGAAATATAGACATTTAAGAATATGGTCCCCTTTTATTTTTGGGTCCTCAAGGTTAGCAACCTTTTGGGATCCACACTTGTTTAACCTTTGGAGGAGTAAATCCTCTAGATTTAGGTGTGAATCTCAGAAGGCATTCATGAATCTCATGACCATGGCATTTGCAGAAAGAGCATTTGTGAAATCCTTCAACATGAGTAATGATTTCTTTTGAGGCTTCTTAATATCGCCACTTTGGAATGATTTTTCGCCGATAATTGGCCTATAGGACTTAGGCCGATAATGCCTTTTCTTGTTGATGTTAGGTTTACCATAGGTAGACCTCTTATCAAAAGATTTTGTATTTACAGCACATGTCCTTTAAGCTTTTTATCCGTAATTCACTTCTTTTACCCTTTTATAGGCAAAGGTTGGGATCGCAGCCTTGCCTTTGACAAATTTAATAGGTTTGAGCCGAGAATTTCTAGACTTGCTATTAGTCATCCCCGTTTTCTTAGGGTGACTAATGGCGGTTTTAGTTGCTCGACTCACTATTAGCAGAGTCATTCCGCGATTGCTTTCTTTTGGACTTGTCTTTTGTGTTTTGGGATAAACAAAAGGAACTTTGTTAAAGCCAAGTCCTTGCCTTTGGGAGACTAGCTGGTCATAAGAAACTCCTACAACCAATTCTTCAAAGAATCACTTCGTATGTCTCATCCTTTTGAGAACTAGAAGAACTACCTACTTTGAACTCACTTTGGAAACCAATACCGCTTTGTCATCTAAAGTTTTCGGTTTGAGAGAATGGCATCAAAGTTTCCTTTAGAGTTATTCCAAGTATTGACAACCTTTTGAAGGTCATCTTTCGTAATTTATCTTCTTGATGTGTTCAAGTAGAAATCCACTTTTTCACCAAAGCTTTGTTCTCTTTTTGCAATTTGATACTTTCACTTGCGTCTATCAAGATCTTTGATCTTAGACATCAAGGTTGATTTCTCGAGACAGCTAGTTCATGCTTCTTGGCTAATTTCACATAGGCACTTTGAATTTTGAAAACTCTTCCAAAGATTTGTTAGCTTTGATGAGCTCTCCTTTGATGGTTCATTGAGCTCATCATCATCATCAACCATCTTGTTGAAATGGTAGTGACCTCACCGAATCATGTGGTGACTCCGCCATAAGGCATATGTTGGCTTCTTCAAAGAAAGTCACAAGAGTCATCCTCATCTGTCGTTGTCACACCATGTAGGCGATTGCTTTCATCAATGTCTTCACCACCATCCCTTTTTGTTTTTGAAATTTAGTTTCGGACGTTTCTTATAAAATTCATACTTTGGCTTTGGACATTTAGAGGCAAAATGGCCTGGTTTCTCTTAAAACAAACTAGCTCATTATCCTTTTGATGGTCCGCCGATTTATAAGGATGAATTTTTGGTTGAGCTTGTTTTATAAGGAACGGCAGCAGGAGAAGACGCCTATGTGATGATGGTTTATTAAACCTTTTGAAACGTTGATATTTCTTTACAAACATAGCAAAGGCTTCGTCGTAAAGAATATCATCATCTTCACCGGATGTAGAAGGTGTTTCATCGGTTTTGAACAGAAGGTTCGCAGACATGGCGGTAAGGACAAGTTTTTAAAACTCTTTTCCATTTCTTGAGCTTGTTGGATTTCAAGCTCATAAACCGAAAGACTAGCATAAAGGTTTCTAAGAGTCAATTTGTTTAAATCTTTTGACTCTTTCATGGCGTGATCTTAACATGCCATAGACCGCCTAGTGCATTTAGAAATCTCATGTTTATTTCTTTCTTTTCATACTTTTCCTAATGAATAGCAAGAGTTGACTACCTCATAGAATCTGTCATAGGCACTTCGAGAGACTCTTTGGGATCCTTTTGAAGGAGTCAAACTTCGGATGCAGTATATAATTTGTTGTTCTTTGTCTCGCCATCACCTTCAAGATATTCAAGGATGGCTTCCCACATCTCCTTTTTTGTGTCCAAGTTGATAATCCGATAAGTACTTATATCAACACACCGGTAATGATGTTGATGGCCTTTCCATCGAGCATCATTCTTTCCGCCTTCATCATCCCACTCTTCTTCTGGCTTTGGTACTTCAGTGCAGCAGCTTGGATCTACCGCTGCCAGTATTAGGCTTCATTGGAATTGGGTCCATCGTGACACATTTCCACAAACGTTTGTCAATTGAGTTCATATGTCTTTTAACTTTATCTTTCCAGATGTCAAAGTGAACTTCATCCAAGACAGACAATGGTTCACGTTTGAGGTTTCCAACATTTGGTGAGCAGCCATGATCTTTAATCTCTCAAGAGGTTAATCTCGGAAAAACTAGTTTTCAAAGAGTTAAGCTCGATACCAATTGTTAGGTCCAAGGTTGCTCATATAGGCTAGAAGGGGGTTGAATAGCCTATGTCCAATTTTTGAAATTGATTCAAAAATCTTACTTCACTAGGGTTTTATAAATTTTGCGGAAGACTTGTGAAGCACAGACAAGTTGAGAATGGCCGATCTTGGCAGACAAGATCGCAGCTCTAACAGATTGGAAATTTGGAAATTTAAAGCAACACAATCAAATCACAATCACACACAAATAGAGAATATTTAATATGGTTCACACTTATAAATAAGTGCTACGTCCACAACCAAAGTGGTCAACTTTGGATTTGAAAATCGTGTACTAAGTTTTTCCACTAGATATTTTACAAACTAAATCTCTAATGGATTGTGTACAAAAATTTTGTTGACCAAGTGTTTGTGTGGGAGAATTGATATCAATAAGATACAATTCTAGTGAGCTATGAAAAGCTAGGTGTTGCAATCAATGAAGAGCTTTAATGGACTCGATCGTCTAGAGAAGCTCTTCAAAGAAGGAAGTACAATAGGACGTTTAAGCTTTTAATGCACTTGAAGAAGATGAAGAAGATTCGAGTTGTGGTTGAAGTATGTTCAATGCAGAATGGAGTCTCCTTTTATATGTAGGAGGAAGCTTGGAGCCGTTGGTAGTCTTCTAATTTGAATTTAAGAGCAATTAATGCTCTAATCGTTGTTGACTGATAGGCGGCCCGTAGCTTGCACCGTCTCCGACACTTTGCTAAAAATAGGCGGTCGTGCTTGCAGGAGGAATGTCCTTTTCGAGTGTATGCTAAGAATGGAAACCTTCATTGAATGTGATTTGCAGTTAACGTTGCATCGAAGTCAATGAAAGCCTCAAATCAGACATGTCTTCGGCAGCTCTCTTATCGACGTTCTTGAGGTTCTTCAACATTGCCATGAGGCTTGGCGATATGAGCTTGTCCGATATCCAAAGGAAGATGGCGATGCATAAATTGCCTATTGTGCAGAGGACGTCCGATGTCCTATAGGCTATCTTCTTCAAGGCAATATACAATAAGCAACCCTAAACTATTCAAGCTATGCCTAAGTTCAAGTTGCCACTCTAATGACACGCAGCCCATTAGTCACCTTGACTTAGACTTAGGTTATGGATTCAAGCAAATCTAGGCTAATTATGCAACACCAAATCGCCATATTGAATAAAGCCACCCTACCACCTTGTCTATTTTTTTGTAAATAAAATTGTGTTGTTTTGTTTTGTTTTGTTTTTTTTTGTTTTATATGTTAAATATAACTATAAATATAATTACACTATATATACAAATAAAATAACATACTTTAATTAAAGTGTATTGGTTTTTTTTTATTATTTGTAAATTAAATAGTCTTGGTTATTTATATTTTATTATTTAATGTTTGTTTTTTGTTAAATATGTTAAATATAACTATAAATATAATTACACTATATATACAAATAAAATAACATACTTTAATTAAAGTGTATTGGTTTTTTTTTATTATTTGTAAATTAAATAGTCTTGGTTATTTATATTTTATTATTTAATGTTTGTTTTTATGTTAAATATGTTAAATATAACTATAAATATAATTACACTATATATACAAATAAAATAACATACTTTAATTAAAGTGTGTTGGCTTGATGTTTTTATTTGTTTTTTTTTGTAAATTAAAGTCTTGGTTATTTTTATTTTATTTTATGTTTATTTTTTATGTTTTATATAATTACACTATATACAAATAAGTGATATACAAATGAAGTAACATACTTTAATTCAATACATGGATAATTTTTTTTTTTTTAATGTTACATTATGTTTATTTGCAGGGTATTCACATCGTTAATGATGATACTAAGATTTCCTGACGTGTCACATTTTTTGCGATCGATGATGTGTTTGCGCCGAAAGAAGTTGAAGCTTGGATTAGAGCATAGGAAAAGAACATAATATGTACCTAAAGAATTCAAGGCGAAAACAAGAGCGAACGGATGTAAAAGGTTGTGGTTTGGATGTGAGAGGGTGGGGTTTACAAATATGACGGAGAGTTGGACGGGCGGATCGAAATTTGAGAGGCACAAAGAAAATAGAATGCCTGTTCAAGTAATAGCCGTGGAAAATACCCATGGTAAGTGGAAGGTGATCATTAAGAAAGAGAAGGGCAAACACAACCATCAACTCGTCGGATTATCACCATGGCATAGATCGAAACGACGCTTACCGAGAAGGAATTGTATGATCAAAGAATTAAGTCATGCAAACATAAAGGGGAAACAGATACTCAACGCCATAAAGAAAGAAAATCTAGAAAATTGCAAAGTTTGAGACAGTATGTAAATCAATGTGTTAAGTGAGAAATATGTTTAAAATAATTGATAACATTTTTTTAGATTCATTATTGACGTAAATTTTATTTAATGCTCATGCAAAATGCCCAATGAAGATAAGAATGAATAAAATGGGCAACATGACAAAGATGCAATATTTTTTCCTTGTTAAAGAATTTGGGATACCGAGACGTGGTTTATGCGTGAAAATAATTTATTTTATCGCCATTCCATATTGCATGCTAATATGCCAAGAAAACCGAAGCATCTGGGCCAGCGTGGCGGGCCCCTGGATGTGAATCGAATAACATCCACTAATCATCATCGGTATCAACTCCTCGTCCCGTCCACGACCACCCACGCCCACGCCCACGACCTCGACCTCCTCGACCAATAGCAACATCCTCGTCGTCATCGTCGCCGTCATCGTCGTCATCATCATCATCGAGTCATCGCGTGTCTCCCATCCGCATCTCGATAGGTGCGATGCAATCGCCGAAAATGCGAAGCACTCATCACACCCTTTCCCTTCCAGGCCCTCATGGTCGAACCTGTCGCGCGACTACTAGCAGAAGGACCCGACGAAACAGCTTGACCTCCAATTTCCTCTAATTCACGTTCACCGCCAAATCACTCTCACCATCGCGAAGGACCACCAGAATGAAAGGATCCAGACCATCGAAAAGGCCGGTGGAGTCCGCTCACGAGTGACACTAGCCTGGATGATGAACTATCGGTGAGGGCCGATATCCCGCTCCGCCTCTTACTTGCTTTGGCTCTGGGCGGATGCACTACTATGCGATCCTTCACCTCTCGCTATAAGCTCTCTGTCCCGATTGGTCACCATCGCCACCGCCACCAACTCCGACATCTAAAATTAACAATAATAAGTTAATAAGCTAACAAAATTTACGTAAAACAAAATTATAAAATAAATAAAATAAATAGATGACAATAACAATTAGCAGAATTATAAAATTTACGTAAACAAAAATTTAATCTAACAACAAACATATATCAATTTATGTTTTATATAATCGATCAAAAAAAGTTATGTTTTTATTTATGTTTAAATATAGCAATTTATGTTCTTATTTATGTTTAAATATAGCTAACAATTTAAAAGTTTAAATTTATGTTTAAATAATCAATAATGTAATATAGCAATTTATGTTTTTATTTATGTTTAAATTTATGTTTTATAAAGTTTAATCTAACAAAAATATAGCAATTTAAAAAGTTAATAATATAGCAATTTAATCTAACAAAAATATAGCAAAAAATAATGTAATAGAACATCATTATTATTTCAAAAAAAAAAGAAGTCGCCCTATTATATTTAAATATAATGGTCCGGGCCTTATTTAATATAGCCACCCGGCCCAATTGTATATAGCCACCCGGTTCTCCTGTTCCATAGTCGGCCTGCCCTTTTCCGAATAGGCCGGTCCGCCCTCTAAAAATTTTTTTTTACCATTTAGTTCAAACTAATACATTTAATAAAAGATTACAAAAATTATAAAGAAACGACCTTTTTTCTTTGAGTAAATGTTGAAGGAATATAGGATTTTTGTTAGAAAAGTGAGAATGAGAGAAAGTGAGAGAAAGTGAGAGAAAAAGGAAGAGAGAATGAATTTAAGTTAAAATGAGGAGTGGGGAGGTGTATGTTAGTTTTTGTTTTTTCAAATTTTTTAATTTGGTAGACTTGATAATTTTAATGATGGGTGCATTGCTTTAGCAACAAATGGGCTGTTTAGCATGCCCATGTCAAACTATTCTCTCTCTCCACGTGCACCAAATCAATGTCAAACTCTCTTTCTATCGCCTCCTTCACCAAATCAATGCCCAGGGTAAAATCCTTCAGTGTCAACTCTCTTAAAAAATTGTCCACAATTTGCAATTTCTAATCCGAGGTAGCAGCAGGCGTCGCCGACCGTCTCGCACATACAGTCCCCGCCATTGCTAAGGTTTAACAGATTCAGAATTCAAAAATAGGCCTCATTGTTGACCTTACCCAGTGCCAAACTTATGTCATGTAACTCTAAATTTCAACTAGGTGTGTGTGTGCGTGAGAGAGAGAGAGAGAGAGCAGCGGAAGCGGTTATGGATGAGGCGAAAGGCAGTGACATTTATGGGGGTGGCGTTGGCGGAATCAACCCTTCTTCCAGATCGGTCTTTTTTATATTTTGAATTTGTGTCAAATCTTAATGTTTTTAAATTCTATTTTTGTGTTGTTAAATTGGCCAAAATTTGCACCATCACTTAAGAAATTTGATTTCGATTGAAGACTCTCAACAGGTTTGTTTCTAATTTGTGGGATTGTTTAGAGATAGAAATATATTTGTGTTTTAGAGAGAGTAAGAAACCAAATGGGTTTGTCACAAACAAAAATCTGAAATTTTAATTTAATGAGAAAGAAACCAAATTGTTGGGATTTCAATGAAAGTAATAGATTATTGAGGTGCTTCCTTTCGCATGCACTAGACTCTGTTAAGACTCAATATGTAGCGTTAGTCATAGTTGATGAGCATACGCGCAACATAGCCCCCTTAAAGCTAAACGCAAATTTCCACGAAATTACTAACTCCGCCTCTTTTTTAATTTTATTTTCAAAATAAAAAAACTAAATTTTAAATTACAGCTTCCCTAATTTTAGAAAATTTAAAACCGCCCCCGGACTTTTGAAATCCATGCCGCCCCACTATTCAACCTCACAAATTACTAAATTGTCCTTGCTTTTTCCGAGAAAATTACTAAATTGCCCTTAATTTTTTCATGATAGAAAGGACTTCTAACCTAACAAACTCACAATTTTCAGCTCATCTCTCTAAACTCAACATATTCTCTCTCTAGAAACTTCTTCATCTCTCGCTTCATTTTTTCCGCATTATGTATGTTTTTCAGATACTTTGTATTGAATAAATTTGTTATTTAGTTATTTGTTTTGAATATATATGTTTGTCGTATATTTTTTGTGTTAAATATGA
>CM028362.1:77636882-77716627 GCA_016624345.1 Platycodon grandiflorus | reverse complement strand
GATAAAACACATTAATTAAAAACATAATTAATGATGTCTTTAAAATGTGTTACGACACATAAACATTAATTGAGTTCAACTATTCTAAATAATTGAGTTTTTTGGATGTGTTATATTAATGAAACTAAGGGTATATTAGGAAGAATGATTGAGAATAGGTAGATCAAAAGTCTTTATGAACATTAGTTGAGAATAGTAGTTTTGCCCACTTTTCTCACTAATTTAATTATAGCGCACACGTATATGGCATTAAAAAAAAGTAATGTTATGGATCTAAAAAGTACCAATTTTTTGTATCAAATGATATATCAACTAATGTGACCATTAATGTGATACAAAATACAAAATTAAAAATCATAATTAACGTATTAAATCAACTGCCACATCAAGTGATCATCATTTGATGTAAAATTTGGTACTCTTTAGGTATTCATAGCATTACTCTTAAAAGAAACTATACACTATACCATTATTACTACATCTAATCAAAAATAATTGTCGTTTTATCAAAACTTTTTGGTCCAAAAATAATTATTATTATAGAATTTCAAGAAACATTTGCTCAAATAACCAAAATGCTAAAACAACAATTATTTTAGGACGGATGTAATAATAATCAAATCAATGTTTTTTTAATACGTATGCGGATCAAAAAGACAATAATTCGGAACGAAGAGTAAATTTTTATAATATATAATTACTAAAATAACCTTTGTAATAAGTTTAAATTATAAATTAAGTTATAGGTCATCAAAGGACTACTTGCCATGTTGCTGAGAATAACCGACTCGGAGAACGAAACTATTACCTTCCCCCCACCCAACAAGACGAAAACGAAAGAAATAACAAGTGTACAGAGTGACTGCAACATGCATGCACATACACGCATGGCTGTTTATTTTCTACGGCCTCCTTTACTCTTTTTACCCTTCTTTGACTTCCCCTTCACTTTGTTACCGGTGCTTTGAGTTTCAGAAGCAGGGGTTGTTGTCTTCACCTTGCCTTCATCAGCACTAATGATAGTTTCTTCGGCTACTCCATCACCCTCTTCCTCGTGATGTTCTGCTTCTATAGCAACACTACTGCTCTCCAATGCTTTCTCCTTATTCTTTCCTTTTGTATCTACTGCCAGCATCAATGACTGATTCTTCAAGAAGTTCTCCACTTTTGGCCTTCTCAATTGCAGCCTCTTCAAAATGCTTGAAATGTTCCCAAGATTGTTTTCACTGAAAAACAAAAGCATTACTGTACTAGCCATTGAAATAAACATTATAAAAATTAAAATTGTTGCATCTTAATTTATTTATTTCATACATATGAGGGAGGGGAAAGTAACCATCGTGGAACATTGCAAAGCATAGCTTTCAAAGGAGAATCTTCAAATGGCAAATCCTAAAAAATAACGAGAAGTAAGGAGGAA
This sequence comes from Platycodon grandiflorus, assembly GCA_016624345.1. Classification (NCBI taxonomy): domain Eukaryota; kingdom Viridiplantae; phylum Streptophyta; class Magnoliopsida; order Asterales; family Campanulaceae; genus Platycodon; species Platycodon grandiflorus. The sequence goes on along the minus strand of CM028362.1, from coordinate 77,715,207 downwards.
GTAACATTTTCCTATTTTCTGGTGCATATATATATTAATATATATGAGTGTGTGTGTGTGTATTATAACAATGTGCCTAGTCTAGATGAGCACCAAAACCACAGTACTAAATTCTGGAGTTTTGATTTTTATTAATGGATAAAAATAGTTCTCGCTACTTTTTTGGTCAATGTTATGTCATCAAATAATATCAAAATAAATGAAAACACATTTCCTTATAATTTACCATAATTCCCTTCTTTTACTACTCACCCAATAGGTGTTAAATTTTAAATTTTAGTCATTTTCAATGTCCTATCTAAAGAAATTTCAGTTCTTTTTTTTATTGCCATATTTATAACTGTCATCTAATGCAAATTTTAAACTTATTCTTTACCTCTTTAGTTTAACGAATATAAAAACTATATATATTCAGTCTTGTGATTAACTATGTCTTCTTCCTATAAACATTTTGATTATTGTTAAGTGCAATTCGCATAGGTTTATTGATCAACAAAATGTTAATAGAATATTTTCCTTGGAAACAACCGTCTAGCTTCCCAGCATGGTAGCCAAACAGCTTAATCAAATCAATCCAGTTTCAATTTAGTGCATTAAATTCTGAAGTAAAGACTAGTGTCCAGGTTTAATTTAAGGTATTAAACTCTCCTTACATAATGACTCGTAATGCCTAAATTGAAGGTTCTTAGTTGGCTGCGAGCTCATACTGACCTCATATTCAAAGCAGAAGAAAGTTGATTCAGCTCGTCAATCATGCTCTTTGCTTCACCAGATATACTTCCATCTTCATAGTCATTAAGTTTCTTCTCAAAGGATTGTGTTGTTGCAGCAGTCAATACGTTTATATTTCTCTAATTCTCCCTGAAACTAGAAGCAAAAAAAAAAAATAAAGAAAAAAACATATTAACTTTGGTAAATGCATGGCAATAAAGATTAAAGCGACTCCCAACAAAAAATTTCAAACTACTTTAAAATTACCTGTATCTTAATGGCATTGGACAAGCTCACTTTCTCCTTATAATTTCCACTTGGCTTTACAGAATCAGATATTTCCTGAAAAACCTCCCAATTCATATGCAGTATTTCATTCTCATTCTTCGCGTCGACATTCTGATCTGATGTGGAGGTGTCGTTTGAAAATGGCCCTACTAATTTCCTACCTGCATCATCATTACTTGTAGGATCCACTTCAGCAGCAGCAATATTGTGTTGCAAAGGTTTAGTATTAGGAAACAATACCCTGATGATATCTTCTTTACTCATCGGATATTCGATGTCCACAAAAATGGCATCCCGAGCAACAACTTTGGGAGAAGGTTTTTTCAAGCTCGCTATCACAAGAGCATCTCCAATCCTTTTAAATGCTTCAGAAACAACATCGGGAGTTAAGTTCAAATAATTACGCCCCCTGCTTCTACAAAGTGAATTGAAGAAGCCCCTTGGTAGCAGGTAAGTAATATCACCCCTCCCCAGTAAATTAAAGAGTGCTCCAAAGTACTTTCTGGAGTTCAGACAAAGCAAAGAAAGTATAACAAACAGTTTCAACACCAACAATGGATAGTAGTAATTCACATTGATATTAGAACGTTTAATCCATGCTGATGTATCTTCTTTATTATCCAGAAACTGATGGACCATGTTGATTACAGAATCAAATACACGCTCAAAACAAAATTGTGTGACCACAACCGAATTGGTCCTTGAGTTCGCAACAGATTGCTGATAAACAAACCATTCAAGAAATGACGATTTTGTAGTGAAAATCAATCCCTGGAAGTGCGATCCCATAATCACAAGACGATCAACGTGATAAAAGAAACAACTAGGCGATATAAAATCAAACTTCCTCCAGTTGGCACTATAAGTATCTTCCAATGCTTTAAGGAAATTGAAAATCTGGGAGACCCTTTCTGGATCATCAGAAAAATCTCTTTTCATACCAGACTTTTGGGAGAAGTCATCATCAATGTTTCCACTGAGATCCTTAACGAATTCCATCCACGGAAAATTCCCTTCAAACCTTTTAATGATATTCTTGCAGAGACCAGGGTCTGGTCTTCCAGAACCAAGCCAAAACATCAGCACCCTCCCAATTGTCCCATAGGTCAATTCTCCTTGACGTTAATGTTTCCAAGAATAACTTCTTCAAGTAACTTACGGAAATATCCATCCCCTCAAAGATAACATATCCACGTTCACTGACTTTCGCCAGTCTAAAGGGAAAACATTATCAGCGTACCCTTTGGTAGACAACTGAAGAAAGTTCTGCAACATTTTAGAGTTTTGGTATGTGTAGTCAAGAAACTTGCACTCTAAAAGAAACTTTGCAACCTCAAACATACAAAGAAGACACATGCTTTGGTGGAACACAGAACTCTTAGTTGACAATTTGTGAAGAGCTTCAAGGGTTTCCAAGACCTTCATTCCGGCAGAAAGCAATTCTGATTGCCAATAGTACCTAGCTGCAGATACAAAGTGTCGAGCATCAACAAATACCACCTTTCCATTCTTTTGCAGAGATCTGTTCTCAATTCTTTTGACCCAACTGGCTTCAGGGTTCAGTAATACGTAAATCACATTCAAATTACTGAACTGCCTTCGCACTCCAAAATAGTTCAAACAGAACTCACCATGATCCATATGTTTAACAGGACCCTGACATTCAAGACAATGAAGATACTCAAGTACATTAACAATATGGTCTTTCCACATGTTCCAAGAATAAACCAGAGTTTCAGCAGAAACATGGTTCCGTGACATCTTGTATTCCAAATGTTTAGCTATATCCGATGGCACTTCATTTTCCCACTCATACTTTGAGGAGTGCAACCGAAGATGACTATCCATTAATTTTCTAACAGATAAAATTTCTCCTCTCAAACTTTTGTGTTTCCGTGAAGAATTTAAAGACTTCAGCAACTCAAATAAGTTACTCTCTTCATGAGATAATGTGCTGACCTCAGTGCAGAGAAGTTCATAGAAGACAAGTGATTCCTTCTTCCCAAATGACATGGCTCTTGCTAAGAGCTCCTGCTTCCTGGTAAACTGCTTTAGTGGCCAACCACTGCTTCCAGACACCCAAAGTGAGTTAGAAAATACGAACCAAAGAATGAGCGAGGATGCATTGTTATATTGTCCAGCCTTTCCCAGTAGATCAGCCTCACGTAGGATATCTCCTGTCAACCTGGCAACCTCTGCAGCCTCAACAAAGTTTCCTGATTCTTCTTCTAACAGCAATAGCTCATCAATGCAATCTCGCGACTTCAAGAAGTTGCGTCAGAATCCAACGAGTGAAAAGCTCTGACAAATTTCATCATAGATTTGTGATCTTTCAACTCATGATAATTGAGTGCACAACTCTCCAGAAACTCTTGCTCCATCTTCTCTATTTCTTTACTTCTATTGACCAAACGATTATCCTTAAGTGCATGTTGTTTCCAGTACTCAATGTATTGCAAACCCATGTCGAAAAGTTTCCCCTTGGTGCAAACTGACAAGCATTCCAAAAAATAATTACCCTTGGCATAAACATCAGCTGCATGATTATAGCATTCTGCCAGAGTAAAACATTCCGCTGCTTTCTTCAATCCAGACTCCCCACATTTTTCATAGGTTTTTCCTGGAACATGAAATAAGTTTTAAGGATCTTAAGATAAAACTTCTTCAAGAAAACTTTCATTATGAATGCTTGAACTGGAAATTCATAATTGGCCTTTAGAAACAAGAGACAAAGCATCTTTCGTTTCCACTAACGGTTGACAAAATGCAAGTAGAGACTAAATCTGGGTTTACGTTCAAGGAGGAACCAAAATACGTCCTTAATTATTGCCATGTGCACCCTTCTAATCTTTTTCTGAGTACTGATTCATTATGAGCATGCATTACAAGCTATAAATGAGACTAAAATTCATGTTTTGTCATGTCAAACTATAATAAGAACAACACTTGATGAAATATATTGTTGGTTCCCCACTCTCTAACAACTTGATCTTTTAGATGAGTTGGTTTCAACGCTCCAGTTAGAAAGGCCTTGGGTTCGAATAAATAAGCTTGCATTTGTTTTCACCAAAATTGCTAGTGCACAAACTAGCACCCTACTTAGTTCATGCTGCATCTGTGCAGGTGAGTGCTAAGGTATGATATACATTGCAGGGACCTCTCTCTAGCAGCTTACTCTTTTAGATAAGTTGGTTACATTACATCCTTGATCATATTCGGTGCGTCTAATACTAACTCTTTCTTCTGTACTTCCAGTCAAACTAGCCTTTAGAACCTGTATCATGTGTTTCTAGAACTCAAGAAAAAACCATTTGAAAATATTTTATATTCTCTGCGTATGTATAAGATAGCCCGAGTAAATAGGCTCTCATGCATAAAGACAACCTTATTCTCATGATACCTCTTCTTAAGTTCCTCGTCTTTTCACTAAAACCTTGAATCTTCACCATAAATGTCTGAACACGGTTAAATCTCTAGCCCTTCAAGCTGATACCTTTTCTTAAGTTCTTCGTCTTTTCACTAAAACCTTGAACTTTCACCATAAATACATGAACACGTTTCAATCTCAAGTCTTTCATGCCCTTTATTATGCAAGTTTGTATAACTTCCTCTACATCTAAATTAATATAGTGCAGTATACATTTTATATTGCTTTTCTCTTACAACTTTACACTTTCAATGTCATAATTTATAACTACAGAACTTTCATGGCTTCTCGATTTATCAGAAATTTTATACCCTTTCATTTTATACACATTTCAAATTGTGTTGTTCCAAATTCATGTTCCAAATTCATTCATCCTCTACATTTTCAGGTTGCTTATTTTGTTATATTCAATACGATAATTATATTTTTTCCCCTTTCAAATTCCCCAAGCCATTTCTAGTGTACCTACAATAAATTCTAGACTAGATATTTATAGATGAGCATCTTTTGACTCAATATAAAGGGTTCTAGTAGTGGCAAAAAAAGGCGAAAATTCGGTTTGCGGCGTCTTTGCTGTCCTCGGAACTCACTCTCAGATAGGAATGATTCTTTCTTTTCGTGAATTGGTAAGGTCCTTTTTCTTGAAGTAGCAGTTTCAGACTAATGCTTTTAGATAAGTCGGTTACTTAACATCTCTTGTTTCAGGAAGTTTTGGTTTCAGACCAGATTTGTGCCTTGGTCACTTAACATCCTTTTTCTTTCAGGAAGTTGCAGTCAGAGACTAGATTTAAGCTTTTCTAAAACTTGAAGTATAATATACATCGCGGGGACCTGTTTCTGCAGCTTATGCTTTTAGATAAGTTGGTTACTTGAAATCAGTGATAATATCAATGTGTCTAATACGAAGTCTCTCTTCTGTAGTTCCAACCAGACTAGCCTCTAGGACCTATATCTTGTGATTTCTTGAAATCGACTGACAAAAGTTTTATATTCTCTATATCTGTATGTGATGGTGTAGGTGAGTAGATTGCTGGGGCATAAAGATGATCTTATTCTCAATATACATACCTTCATATCATATCATAGTCAACACTGCCTTTGAAAGGTTTACTGAAGCATTCAGTACATAAATAGTAGATAATATTACAACAATGGATCTACCTTATTATATATATTAGTAGTCAAACGACTTAAAATTTGGTAAGTTATTAGGACACAAAACTTTAACATAATTTGGAAAAAATATCTGCCAGGCATTACCGAATCTCAATAGGAACTATGACTAATCCTAAAGCCCTTCATATTTCCTCTTTAGCATTATCTTCACCAACGATTCATTGATTCAATGGAAATCATTTATGTCTAGTCTCCCTAAAATTCTAGAATACTTCAAAGCATAAGCTACTATATATTCTTTACTTACAAACTCTTCATGATACCTTTCTTAAGTTCCTCACCTTTCACTAAAAGCTTAGATCTGCACACATTCAATCTCTACTCCTTCATTCCCATGATAATTCAAGTTTGTATAGCTTCCTCTATATCAAAAACAATATAGCGTGCAGTATATTTTTTATATTGCACTTCCTACAACTTCGTTTACACTTCTATGTCACATTTATATAGTTATAACTTATAAACATTCCTCGCTTCCTGGTTTCTTTAACACATTTAAACTGTTTGTTCCATCAAAACTATTTTCTTAACAGAATGTCCTCAGCAAAACATCACTCCATTTCACATAACATTGGGTTATCCTTAACATTTCATGAAACTTATTTTGACATTCTACAGCTACACAATTCTAATTATAATCTTTTCCAACTCAAGTGTTTCTAAAATATTATGTAGACTGGATTTGTTTTCAAAAACTTTCATATGTAACACAATCACGGAGGAGCTTTTGACAAAGCGTTTCTATCGGGTTGAGGTATCTTTGCTGTCTGCAGAACTCGTGGTTGTGGAGGAATGATTCTTTCCTTTTGGAATCAGATATTTACTACAAGGTACTTTGTGTGTAAATAATGAATACTCCCTCTGTCAAAAAATAAATGTCCCCTATTCCATTTTGGGATGTCCCAAATAATTGACCACTTGCTGTTTGGAAAGTTTTTACACTTCAATTGTCTATTTTTCCCTTCTTATTTGTGAGATAGAAAAAGAAATGGAACCCATTGATTTGACACCACTAGAGATAAATTGGGGGGGGGGGGGACTAGAGGAAAGTTACATAAAGTTGAACACCTTTTTAGAACCCCGTGTATATTCAATAGGGGACACTTATTTTGGAACCGAGGGAGTACTACAAACAGTGTTTCAAGCAAATGAAGCTTTGGAGAAACATGAAGTACAAAATACTTGCGGAACATAATGAGAAATTATACGGAACGAAAACCACACTTATAAACACATCGATTATATAGTATATTAAATGATCACATTGAGAAGGGGGGAAAAAGAAACTGTACCAGCTTTTTCATACTCCCCCAAGTCATAAAAACATTCAGCAGCAGATAAAGACTTCCCAATAGAAACAAATAGATCAGCTGCTTCCCTAAGGAAACTTGACGAAACTTCAGGTTTTGAAATACGCAGTCGGTCAGCAGCTGCTTTAAGGCCAGAGGCCTTGGCTCTAGTTTCCCACATTATGTCACCAGCACGTTCAAAGCACATTGTGGCCATCTCATAGTTGCACTCCCAAAATAGCTGCAGAACACAAAACTCTGTAAGATAGCAAACACACGGGAAAAAAAAAGGCAGGGAATGACGAACACCAAAGAATAACAAGATGAAAAAGCAACTGACGAAATTGTTGAATTAGGAACAGAAGTTAGTAAAAATAGAAAGGAGAAGAAGCAAACCTTGATACCACGAGCCTTCCACTCCTCTGGGCTACTTGCTACTTGCATCGCCTGTGCCAGTGAATCATCCAGCTTCCTTACCTGGACAAGGCCCTTCCTCTTCCAATAGTCAAACATAGGCTTAGAGAGGTCCTCTCTGTTCTCGCAAATCCATAGCCTTTGCCTTGTCCGAGTGATAGCAACGTATAGTTGTTTAAGTTCAGAGCCCAATACATTGTGTTTTCCCTCATTGAAACTTGGGAAGGACTTGGGACAACTAGGATCAAGTAGATCTTGTTCTTCCATGAATTCATATACAACTCTCCACTGATTTTTCAGTGGTGATGATCCAAAAAAGTTGTACAGCAAAACATCCTGCGATTCAGATTTTAAGTTGCAACGCAGACAATCAATCATCAAGATCATGAAAACAAAGTGAATAATCCAATAGTGATTGCAATCCTACTAACTCCTCTTAAAGCAAAGCAAGTTGATAGTCTGTTCTTCAATTCTCTGCCTCCTGAGGTTCAGAAAGAAATTGGGACACTTCCACCATTTTTGGATTAGAGGGAAAGAAACAACAGGCACCTCAAGGGAACTGTCAGCTCTTCCTCATGCTTAAGGGGTGCCTTAAGTAAGGAAATTTTGCAGATTGTTGGGTGATTACTTATATGTAATATTTGGTAGGTGGCAGTTACATCTACTATAGTCCATACCTTGAATGTACATGTTCTTGTGTGTCTTATAATGTTACTCCATCTATCAAAAACGAGTCGACCGAAACAATAGCAAGTATGGAATAAGCTTGACACGTGATATTCTGTGAGGTCAACTGATAAGTTTAGTCGGCTAATGGCATGACTAAAACAGCAAAATATAGGATTTAACTTGAAATCACTTCCCCATTTCATAGCGAAGCATGGTTAATAAACTACTGTGTTGTCAGATAAAAAAATAAGGCAAAAAAGACTTTAGAGATTACCTGAAACTCAAGGCCCTTGCACTCAACTATATTGAGAAGAAGGGCTTGCTTCCCAACATAACCAGAAATGTCCCTTTTAGCATCATCATCCCGTACTAATATGACTTGCTCTGCACCGAACCCAACCATTTTTCTCCCAGCACTTCCACTGTTTCCAAATATAGTTACAATAGCATTCTCATCATCTCCAGGATCGAGCAAAACAGGGGCTTCACCATAAATGAGACTAGTTTCGGGTTCTAATATATCAATAGATTGAGGAAAGAAACGATAAAGAAGATCAATTACACTCTGTGCTAAATTGAGCACACCAGCATGAGTGCGAAAGTTCTGTTGCAATTTGAAAATTTCTGATATCTTTCCTTTATCTTTCTTCCCGGAAAATTCATTGCTACTTGATTCTGAAATGAACTCCTTATAAAACAGAGACCGTATATCTTGAAACCTAAAATCAATCCCCCTTGCAATGGTTTGTGCAGTATCACCCGAAAAAACGAAGCCCTCATCAATGTTTCGGCAAACATATTTGAAAAGGCAAATTTGTCTCATAGTAAGATCTTGCACTTCATCAATATAAACAAAGTCCATTTTGTCACCATCATAAATTTGATTTCTTAGTCGATGATGCAGGTCGATGACTATATCAGCTAAATCAAATTCACCACGCTCCACCTTCATTATTTCATAATCTTGAAAGATGTCATAGATACTCTCCCTCTTCTGCCAACTTAAAGTGGATACCCTACTATCAGACAGCAAAAGATAATCTTCCCGAATAAGTTTACAGGCAGCATGCCCCTCCCCAGCTTGCATGCCTCCTTTAATATGAGAAATTATCTCAGTGAACACTCGAGAAGGATCAAGCTTCTTCGTCAGATCTGCATTGAAATGAGGCCAGTAAAACAAACAAAACCTGTCATAGGTCACTTCCTTCATTCTAATGAAACCCTGCATCGCAACTGATCTTGTGCTACTTACTTTATCATGAGAACTATTCCTCAGATCATGGAATCTTTCAAAGTAAGAATTCCCCAATGTTCCATCAAGCATCATTATAAACTTACGGAATGTCAGAACAAGAGGGTAATATTTAGCAGGGATGTCAACAAACGAATCTGGGATATCTTCAAATTGTGATGAATCATCCAGATCATCCATATCAGCTGGAGTGTTTTCCGATGAGGTATCCCCACCATGCGCAAAGCTGTAATATATGACAAGGCTTATAGAAATGAAAGTCATACATGCATCAAAATCATCAAATGTGAAGAAGGAAACATGCAACAATATTGCCTTAGAGCTATACAGCCAAGCATAGAAAAAATGTTAACCATAAACAAGCATGAGTTCTTGATCAACAGGTAAGAATCAGGAAGTGTCATAATACTCCAAATCACAGAAGTCGATAACATTGAAGTTCAAAGGAATTGGAAAATTGATCAGCTGAACAGCAGCAGAGACACGATTTTGTTAAACGTGGAAAGTAGAACTACCAAGAACAAATCAAACCCTATAACTTACCTACACAGCAATGTTCTTGAAGAAAAACTCATTTTACATTAAGTTACAAGTAAAGTATCTATGCCATGAGACTAGCACCTAATCATCAAGTAACCCTACGATCCTAAGGCTTTAGTGAAGTTCTAGTTCTGACGTGGTCTGGTCAAGTTATATTATGTCCTAAAACATAATCCATGTAATTGATCTTCACGGGAATAAGCATTGGAAAAATAAAACATTAACTTCATGTTCATGCGATAGTTGAATAATAGAAATAAAAACATCAAAGACAAGAGTCTCCTTGACACTAGGAAAACAATATGAGATACCAGGTGGGTACTCAATAATATGAAACCTTAAAAAAATAATCAAACAATTGGCAGTCTCTAGCCAATGGAGGGTAAACATATTTTGTACCTTTTTAGCTGGGAAACTTGTTGCTTGACAGCATAACACAACTTTGGACTAACAGTAACAAAAAGCTGCCTGAGGACACTCTCCTCAACCGCTCCAACACACTCACCAATATCATTTTTCTGGTTTACATCCATAGCAGCACTGCTCTCAGCTGTATAAAATCCTTTCGAGGCAATATGAAAATGATGCTCCTTTTGAAATAATTTCATTGTCAATACAGTTGTTTTCCCAGTGCCAGACCGCCCTAGGATGAAGGAGCTCTTTGGAAATAGAATTATTTCTCGCTCCTTATCAGTTACTTCAAATGGGAGATCCAACTCTTTACCATCCCGATCAGAAAGCAAGTGGCTCACCACACCGGATGACAGCGAATAAAATTTCATAAGCAACAAACTTTCACTGACCTTTGAATTTTCAACAAAACTTCTCCCATCACCCACACTGGCGCTTGGGTCGCAAACAGATTCCTTGCTACCAGGGTTCTTAAAGCGCTCAATACCATGCGAAAGGACCCAACTCTTTGGTATTTCGAGATCCCTAAAGACAAAAAGAAGTGGAAATAATTATTTTTCAACTGAAGAACACGATATAGAACAATCAAGTTCAACAAGTATGCGGTAATAAGAACCTTCAGAAATTAACAACAATATCTAATATTGAGTGGACAGCAAAGGAATCACCATACCCCTCTAGACATTTCTCATTGCAATGATTGATGAGTTCATCGGTGTACATAGAAAATATGCTATCAAGACGTTTAATTAGTTTTGGGATCTCTTCTACAGGCAATATATCCCAGACTTTCAAAACTTGCATGTAGGTAGACTCCTTCGCAATGTCTATCGTGCAAACAACATAAAGCCCTTCAACCTTGAATTGCTTGATGATTTGAGAAGAGCTTTCACAAACTGAGTCAAAATTCCTGTGTTTGGGTCTCCAACCACTGGAAAGCTTCAGTAAAAGGTTTATAACAGACTTCTTCATTCGAGAAGATATCAGCTTGCCAAATGATCTTTTGAAATTGTCACTAAAGAGAACCTGAGGAGATCCGGTGAGGGAAAAGCATGAGGAAAGAAAGCAATAACTCGAGGTAAAACAAAAATAATGGAAAAATCTGTAATTTAAATGAAGATGATGAATAGAAACCCCATCACGATATAACCCATATACCTTCCAGATCGCATTTTTGAATAGTAAACTATCTGGATTCAGCAAATCATCCAGTTGATCAAGCTCCTTCTTTGCGTCTAATATGGCCTTGGCAATATTGTTGTCTTCATCAGCATTAAAGAAACACTTGCGACTCTTAGCATCACGAACTAAAGCCTCCCAAACAGAGTCACTATTCGCCAAGGTTCTTTCATTTCCTAACACCCAAAGACAGTGCCTAGAAAGGAACAGAAGGACAGAACATACAAATCTTACAACAAAACATAATAGAATTATCTTCAAAAATTCTTTATTTATTATAACTTTTACCGTGCTCTTGTCAATGATACATTGGTTCTCTGTGGACTGGATAAGAAACCAACAGAGCAACCAGTATTAGATCTCACAGTGGATAAAATTATGATATCTTCCTCCCCACCCTGAAATCCATCAACAGACTTCACCTTCACAGAAAATCCATCGAATTCTTTATACTTTTGTCCAATTTTATCTTGGATTGCTACAACTTGAGCAGCATAGGGAGATATCACGCCAATGCTTACATTCTTTTGTGAGGGAATCCACGCTGCAAACCAAAATTTGGAATTAGTGAAGGACAATCTAACAGCAGAAAGGGATAGCAAATCTAGGCCTCCAAGGAATTTAAAAAAAATAAAAATTAATAATCCAAACTAACTTAAACCCATACACAGAGTAAATGGGAAATCTTCAATGTATAATGCTGGCATAATTAACATGTGTTTTTGAAGAAAGCAATCAAGATAGAAAGTATTTCATTGTTCTCTATGAACACCACCAACATACAGAGTAATTATTTGTCCTGAACGAACCACAGTTCTAGTTCAAAGTTACTCGAATAAGGTTGATTTGTTATCACACTTCATAATTTCAGGATGAATGTAGTAGAACCCACACAATTCTTGAATGATGTACCACGACAACTATAACTCTTATATAATGTACAAAATAAAGCAAAAATACATAGCCAAACCCTAATTTAACATACCTCTATAGAGATAGTGCACAATCTTCGCAACAACAGCAACCTCAACCATGTTTCGTCGGCTATACCCGACGTCATCAACTTCCTCTTTTCCTCCAATAACATTGATAAATGAGTACGGACCAAACATTGGCCCAGGAAGATAATGTTTTGAATAACTTTTACTTTTCACACTTGGTGCATCCAAGATATGGTTCAGATAGAATTTTGAATTTGGGAAGAAACTAATTGATGGATGCATTCTGTATTGTATATTAAGCAGGTGCTTAAAATGCCCCAATGAACTCAATCTTTCAAATAAGCTTCTTCCAAATCCAGCTTCCTCAGAAATCTATGCAAGTACATTAAATGAGTTAAAAGATGAAACTATAAATCGAATATACCAAAATGAAGAAAAAAGAAAACATACTATATGTGAAAAGCCAAACAAGGGGAAATCTTATGCGTCAGTAGAACTTGCAAGGATTATAACTACGTGTAATGAATTCGACTTACATTGCTTGTAACCATCGCTGGCAACTGGCACTCGTCCCCTATGAGAATAGAATGCCTCACACCCCGAAGTTGAAGGGGTATGGCTGACTCACACTCCTTCAACTGGGCAGCTTCATCAATTACTACCACATTCAGAGGCTCAATCACCATTTGATGAAGATAATACGAGCTAGAGGCGGTGCAGAAAAATAAGGAAGCCCTCTGAAAACAGAATTGCTTTATTGAATCTGCGCTCATACCGTTAGGAAGCTTAAGTTTTTCAAGAGACCACCGAAGAGTTTCTAGAATAGAAAAGGCCTTGCTTCTCACATACATAAGAGATGTATCTACCGGAGAGTCCAAAAAATCTTCAACAACTTCCAGATGTGAAAAAAGCTCCTCCAGTTCTTCAGAAACTACGTTCTCTTGGAACAACAGCGTCTCCAATCGCTCAAGCAAGTATACAAGACATAACATGTTTTGAAAGTTCACTTCCTCAAGAAATTTTCTTGGTATATGCGTACATAAAATCAGGATGCATCTTCTAAGCTGAGGTGCCGTAGCTCGGAAACGGTCTCTCAAGAACATGACAAATGTTTTGATTTCCAACTTGCTTACTTCAATTTCTTCAATAGCTTGTTCTGCTTTGATCATCTCATTTTCTACAAATATACGGTACCGAGAAACACCATCTTTAAGTAAATCCATCATTGAAGTAATACAATGTCTCCAACCAGTCACGGGTACAAGGCACTCAATAAGCCTTTTAACGCGATAGTCCAAATAGATTTCCTGAATATCTGAATCAACTTTCAGCCGATCTTTACTCCCAAATAAGATAATATCTCCAAAATTATTAAATGGTTCCTCAGATTCAGATATTAACTTCAGCACCCGACAGGCCACTGCCATTGTCGCTACATTGGTTGGTGCACAAACAACAGTTCTGCAGTTCATCTTCAAGAGGATGAGGACCATCGTGCTAATGGTTTTCGTTTTCCCAGTCCCTGGTGGACCCCATACAAGTTCAACAGAAGACCTGTGCCTGCATTCCAATTTGAGGAGAGAACCCAAAATTGCCTCTGTTTGCGATTCATTCAGACCAGAAAAGAGACTCCTATCAAGCTTTTCAGTCAACTTGGCATTGCTATAAACTGGACAAAGACTGCACTTCTCATCAACCTGTATAGTCAACACTCAATGACTTGAGTATCCGCATAAAATTGAAGAACAAAAATTACCCACAAGCTTTTTCCCATGCTTTCTCACAAAATAAGGAAACACTCGGGAAAACATAGCATGGCTTGTTAAAAAAGAAAACTGTGCTTATTGCAATTACCGAAAATAATGGTCACAAATACATTCAAAATCAGAAACTATATTACCAATAAGAGGGTGGAATTTTTTGAAAAATATTTAGTAAGAAAATATCAAATATCAGCTATTTTGAATGAATATGGCACACCCTTCCTTGTAGTTCTTACAAGTTATATCTTCTTAAATAGATATGGATATAGGAACTTTATATTTTATTGTCTTCTTTCTTTTCTTTTTCTTTTTCTTTTTCCAATTCCAATAGGAAACTTTTCTATGGAGTATATAAGATCACATTCAATTGCTGCACTATATCCAAACTAATATCATATTTTCATTCCATCATGAATTTAAATTTCAAACTAATACCATAATGTTCGTTCCATAATGAATTTAGTCATTAGTCTTACCGCAGAATCATTGCACAGAACTTCTTTGATAATGTTCATATTACCCCGCATGTGAAGTGCATTCCAAATTCTCCTGTTTGTAGTTATATTCATCAGGAAAATCACAAACAGTGATTTCTGCATCCCATCTTGGACTCCTATGTCTTCTGACGATTTGACTTTAAAGTGTAAAGATGTAGTGTTGTCTTCATTTTGGTCCTCACTTTGGTCCTCACTGATACTAGTGACAGAAGCAAAAGACCACGTCCTTCCCACCCGCTGTAAATCTGATACAGTTTCTGGTTTCGCATCACAAAAAACAACAATATCTCCAGGCAATGTTTTGTAAGGTTCCTTGCCACGGTCACTGAACCGGTTTCTCCAATAATCAACTGTGACATAATACCGTAGCTTCTCTGATGGCTTGCTGGCGTCATCAATACCAATAACCTCAGCAAAAGGGGCTCTAAACATAATTTCCATACTGGAAGCTAGTTCTGCTCGTGTTTCTTCTAATAGAGGATAAACATATGAACCAAAATATTTCTCCGCTGACGGAAAAGAATTTGGTATTCTCTCCACCTACAAATAACCCCATAAAGCTTAATGTGTCATGATTACAAAAAAATTGTTGGAATCAATGGAAGAGAAAAAAAATGCATCACAACGAATAAAAGAGTTAACAAGAGAAATTTTGATCAGAATGGATGAACATAAATCAAAAGGAAGTATTTTTATAGTAAGCCACAAAAGACACCCCCAACAACCAGGATTTTTGGACACAGGTATCATGCTAAAAAGAATCACAATGTCAAAGTTAAGGGGGTCAAAATCTAATAGTAAATGGAACCTTTTCCACAAATAAGGGGGTCACTTATCTTAAACCATTTATTATCCAAAATATCTACATAAAGTACTACTCCCTCTATCCGAAAATGAGTGTCCATTTCTTAGAAAAAAATTGTCCAAAAAAGAGTGTCGGAATTCTAATAAATTTACCAAATTCACTTTTACTAACCATAGGTCTTCCAATGTACACTTGCAATTTTGCAATGTGGATAGTACGGGTAATTATTTATATGTGCTACTAAAATGTCATAGAATCAACATCCTTAACTTCCATAAAAAAACCAAAAAAAGACACTCAATTTGGAACAGAGGGAGTAGTAATTAAAAACTGAACACCAAATCCAGAGGATCACTTGCCCTCATTGCCTGGATTGTGGTCCGGCCCTGTTAACAAGTGAATCATGCAAATAAACTCCTAGACAGCAGACCAATGAAGAAAGTTATGGCATGCAAAAAATACTCTACCTCTAGATATAGAAGAGAAAGAAAGAATGCAAACACTAAGAAAGAATAAAACTGATATCGAAACTGGCGACCGCGGAAGAGGAACAACAGCTGTAAATGGGTAGACAGTCATGCTTAATGGAGTATATCCAATCATTTAAAGCAAAACCAATTTCAATTTCAGAAACAAATCAAGAGCAAATCCATATTAGTATTATTGAAAGAACTGATTCTGTTCTATACATTTACATAAATTTTAAAATGTTGAATCCTTGAAGACATGAAGAGCTTGGACCAGAAAAAAGCCTAACCCAATAAGCCATAAGTTGATGCCAGCAAACAAAGTAAAAAAGGAAATATAAAAATCATAAATTAAAAACTGATCTTTGTTAAAGAGCATTAACCACTCTTAGTGCTAATATCTTGCAACATGCACCAATGATAATGGCTGGGTGTTGATCAGTTAGGACAAATTAAGGAGAAATGGGGAATTAACATGAAAAGATTAGAACATTGTAAACAAACAAACAAACCTGATTCTTGTAGAGATCCTCATTAAAGATGTCATCAAGAGACCAAGAGAAAACCAAATCAGTAAAGTCCATCCTTGTAGAAATTCTTTCTCTTTCCTGGTTACGCAAAGAAGCTTCTTCCATTTCTTTAGTATCAGTCTGCAAGAATCCACCTAGTGTCAGACCCATTTTTTTGGCATTTTCAAATGCTAAAATAAGTAATAATATTGAGACCAAAAATGGGATTTCTTAGTTGCGAAGGAAAAGTTAAGTACCCAGTACTAGCACTCACAATCACCCTTTTCCAGGAAAACCAAAAAAGAAAGATTCTTGGGCAATCACACACTAAGGAACACACACTTAGGAACACACACACACACACTTTTTTTTCTTATGAATAGAAACTTTCTAGCAAAATCAAACCGAAAGCAAGACAAAAAAGGTGGGAAATTGTAAAAGGTGGGCTCTTTCTGGGAAAGAAAATTGAAGACGAGGGTCTTCTCGACTTCCATGCTACATAAATTCATTAAATTAAAGTCAAGATCATCCTATTTTCCTCTGTTTCCATTTCACAATCTTTTCTTCTTTAACTTTTTTCTTTTTATTCAAACAAAAAAAAAATTTAATTGATTTTAATTGATATAGGCAAAGTCATGAAACATATATACAAGTGTCATTAAAGTTGGTGATAATTAAAAAAATATTTAAGTATAATTAAAATATTTATGATATAAATAAATGGTAAAAATAAAATATTATAAAAATTATAAGTATCAATTTTTTAAAATAAACTCTTTAATTGAAATATTTTAAGATAAAATAATTGTCTATTTACCTAAAACGGAGGGAGTAATAGTTATTCTTAAAAAAAAAAAAAACTTTTGAATAGTGATTTGATCAGTAATTTTATTCTTTTTTTTTCTATGATTTGATCGACTTTCTTTTTAAAGTAATGTTATGAATATTTAAAAAGTACTAAATTTTTTAAATAATGTGTTAGTTAATATAACATTAATAATATAATATATTAATTATAATTTATAATTTTATTTTGTATACACGTTCTTAAGTATAAAAATTTAATACTCTTTCTTTATCTTTGTGGGTTAAAAGATGCTTTTTTTTTAATCTAAAAAAAGAGTCTTTTGCGATATCTCGTACAGCTTTTACTTTTTTATCACAACTTTTGCTTTTTTAATTTTGAACATTAAAAAATTTCTTAAATGATAAATTCAACCTTAATTACGTGGATGTCAAACGTCAGCATGCCTACGTTTTCAGTGTTCAAAGAAGTGGGAAAGGAGAAAACGTGTGGCTAATACCTTCACACTTGAGTGCCAAGCTTCCTTCGTACTCAACTCACTATAAGTCTATATCTCTTACCCCCCGCCCAAACCCACCCTTCATGTTTAGTCAAATGTCATAAAGACTCCTTTTGTTTCGAATATCACATTTCTTCCCTTGTTACTTGTTACGTGAAAAAGGCACATGTGTCGGTCAACTTGTGGGGATGAGCTTTACTTGTTGTACTCCCATGACTTAGACTTGGGACAACGAAATATTGAAAAAGAATTGCTATTTGCACCTAGTAAATTACTGAGTACACCTTATTGGAGTGTTCAGCATCTTTATCGAACACAAAAATGGTACATTAGGTGGTGTTTGGTGGGGGTGCCGAACACCCAATGGAATGTACTCAGCAAATTGCTGAGTGCAAATAGCAATTCTCATATTGAAATGGACATATGTTTTTTTTTATTTATTTGATAGATTATTAACTAAGGTGACCCATATATCATCAAATTGTTCCCCACCATTCTGGACATAAAAGTAGTTGCATGCCCAATTTGCAGGAATTTAATTTTTTCGTATCATATTTGACAACTAAGAATTAATTAAATCAATTCTTTGCCGATCAAAAAATGTTTAAAAAATAAACTAGGGATTTATGATGTGAAGTGATGGCCAACCCCGTCTCTTATGTATTTTTTTAATCTTTCCCCTTCCTAACAAAACCCACTGCTCGAGAAAAGATTTCACCCATTGGTGCATTTTTGAGTTTCAATGATACAAAATCCAAGAAAATCAATTGCAAAAAGGTTTGAATTAATAAAACGCACTCGTATTTCTAAAAATAAAAGGTCTTGTTAGTAATTCGTCTTTTAAAACCTTTCGTTCATTAGGTGTTATAAACTTAATGGAATGCTTATTTGGATGCTGATTAGGTGCTGAGTTAGCTTAATTGAGTGGAAGTGACGAAGTGTTTTTCTTCCAATTTATTGTTAACATTATCCGGTCAATGTATCTAGTATACATGATCTTCTATTCTAGTATGAATGACCCTGTGATTGTGCGGGCGACGACGAATAGGAGATGGAACACCTTTTTGAAAGAGGATCCTATCCGCCAAGACAGCACACCAATGAAGAAAGTTATGGCATGCAAAAAATAATAAACCTTTAGATATATAGAAGAGAAAGAAAGAATGCAAACACTAATTAAGAAACTCCCGACGAGAAAATTTTGCAGAGCAGAATATATGCAGAGCAGCATCTCCCGACGAGAAAATTTTCAGGAAGCGGCCAAAAGTTATAACCAAATCGTTTTCAAGAAACTCCCAGCAGTACACCTAACTGTGTCCAGCTGAGCTGGTTGGTCTCCCCTGCCTCCTCAGGCACCTATTCATACTTTTAAACTAACTCTTTTGCATGAATATATACTGAGGTTACAAAGCACAGAATATGGTCATATTTCATGTGCAAATTTTACGGGCTCTAAAACTATTGAAATTTGTTTTGATCCTTTACGTGGGGGTAAAGCTATTTTGTAACTCGCAAGGCTCGTAGCCTTGAGGTCATGTGTTCACAAATCACAACATTCCTCCACAGTAGATTAGATTCGTCATTAAGAAATTCAGGTTCCAATCTTATGAGTTGATAATGCATACAAGAAGCAGCATAGATATCGACTTCTACTGTTTATACAAGTAATATGATATGGAGCACTGATTTCCCATGCATCATGATTGAGGCTTCACGTAATTCAGAACAGATCCTCTATTCCAAATGCACATAATTATATCGGTTGAACGAATACTTTTGCACGTTTACGACAGTTTGTTTCTAAGATATGTTAAGGGAGATGTGATTCATAAGTTTCTTTATTGGAATGTGGGAGCTGCTCCATTCAGCTCATTGCGTAACTTGGACACAAAGATTATCAAGCTTCTAAGAGGTAATAAGCCTTCTTGTCAAATTTTGAAACTAATTCGTGCATCAATTTCCAAGACATAACTTTTCACAGGCACAACTTATTCTGTGTGTCAAACAGAGAAGGCTTGATATTTATCGTAGGTGACTTTGCCAACCCTGTGTTCACATAAACTTGGAATGCATATTTCGCTATTTAATGCCAATTTTAAGAATTTGTAGAACATACTGTAGTTTATTAGTTGGCAGAAATACATTAACTGAAGCATTCCATCCTTTTTAATGGCCATCAAGAATAAAGGGCTCACGAGCTGTGAAGCAGACATCTTTAGAGGTAATACTTGGGCAGGGATTCAATATAGCTGTCGGTTTGGAGGATCTAATTGATCCTGCAGTATAGCAGGCTTTAACGTTAAAACCTTGGACTAGTAATGGTGTTCTTTCTTGTCCTTAAGGATTATTGCCTAGGCAAAAGATTGCCGGACCATTATATGTATGGTCTCCTTTTTTAGCCAAGTTTGTCAATTCGTTGCCTTGTCGTGGGGCAAATCCGTGCACACGTTTTGGCCAATAATGATTCATATATATTCCGACCAGACTCGGTTTCAAGGTATACAATAATACAAGTTTGTTGATTCAATTGGCTAACTACATTACTATCACTTTGGTACAACAAGACTTGCTGATCAGTGATCTTCTTCATCTGGATTCTTGATTTTCTTGGAATCTAAATGCAGTGTACTTGGCAAAAACAGTTCGTCCAAGATCACTCGATCTCTAAGCTGCTTCAGTTTCGGCCTCCAAAAATAAGGTCATCCTCATCGTCGGGAGGGCAGGATTGCAGAGTGTCGCCTATTGGACCATTTGTACATGCGATCCACCTCGACCTGGAAACACATATATAAAGTGAACACACGTCTCGTTAGTATCTTATCAACTTATTGTCTAGCATCTGATAATATACAAAGCAAGTTTATCGTTATACCTCGTCAGTATCTCTCATCCTGTTTCTTCTCGAGAGACTCCATACTTTCTTCTGGAGTTGTTTGGATCTTGATCACCCACACAAGCTGCACTTGTAGCCGCAAGTTCAGACTTTCTTTCTGGATCATCATTGCTGCATGAAGTAGCAGTTTGTCGTTTGTCCTTGAAAATGAGTCTAGCAAGTTTTCCTTGCTAAATTTCCTAGTCTTTGCATTAAGGAAAATGATGTCCGGTCGTGAATATTCCAAGGAGTCATCACTCAAATTCACTACCACCAGAGGATTTTCAACCTTGTCCAACGCATCAGCAAGGGCATGTACAAGATTACGTTCCTCTAATCCGTGAAGAGCATCACAAAAATCTGTTGGCAGTAACGAACGTATATCACTCCTTGCCAACAGATTGAATAGCATATCAGCATGCTTTTTCCCACCATTCACGCAAATTAAACACAAGAGAATAACCAATCTCAAGATCAAGAGGGGATAGTGATCCTCAGAATGGATATTTGACTTTTCGATCCAGTCCATGGTATCATGCTTGTTGAGAAGCAGTTCGAAACTACAGAGGCTAAGAAATCGTGGATATCCTTCACCAAAATTGACGGATCCACCTCAGAGACTGAACATGCACTTGAACTAACACTCCATTCTCCATAAATCAGCCACTCCAGACAAGAAGATTTTGTCGTGAAAAAGTATCCTCGCAAGCAAGATACCAAGATCAGAAGTCGCCGAGAAGATACATGAAGCTTGAAGGTGATATATAATCAATTTCATTTCTCCAGTCGGCACGAA
This sequence comes from Platycodon grandiflorus, assembly GCA_016624345.1. Lineage (NCBI taxonomy): Eukaryota > Viridiplantae > Streptophyta > Magnoliopsida > Asterales > Campanulaceae > Platycodon > Platycodon grandiflorus. The sequence goes on along the minus strand of CM028362.1, from coordinate 77,693,897 downwards.
ATATATCTTGGAGTACATCACGGAAGCTCAAAACGAGAGATACCGATGAGTCACTTGAAGCAACATTGAATTCACTTTCCAAACATTCAATTTTATTATCTGAACTGTTCTTCTCAAGGAGTTTCTCAAAGAATCCCATCCACATTGATTTCTCAGCAAAGCTTCTCATAATCTTCTTATCCAAGTAAACAGCTTGCTGACCAGAACCGAGGATTATCATCAACATCCGTCCCATCTTCCCATATGTCAGAGTATTCGTTGACACGGAGTTTCTGGAAATAGCTTCTTTGAGCAAATCAACAGAACATTCGCTTCCTCTCAGGGAAATCAGCTCCTTTGTTGATGACTTGCGCCAGTCTATATGAAAGACATTCCTGATAAAGTTCTCTATAGATAGTTCAACGTATTGCTCTGCATTCCTTGTAGCACTGTACTTGTTTGGAAATTCATAATTCTCAAGAAATTTTGCTACCTCGAACATACATAAAATGTTGATGCTTTGCTGAAACAAGGAAAAGTTACTCTTCATTGAGTAAAGGTGAAGCGATTTCAGAGTTACCAACACGTCCATACAAACAGAAAGCAACTCCGAACTCCAATAATTCCGTGCAGTTAACTTAATGGTCCGAGCATCAACAGAAACCAACTGTCCATTCCTCTGAATTAATCGGGGATCAATCCCCTTCAGCCAGTTAGCATCAGGATTAAGCACAACATATTGGGTATCCTGATTCCTCCAGTGGCTCCGGACACCAAGATATTTTAAGCAGAATTCCAGATATCTTGTGAAATCGCTACCATCATTGGTACAAGTGGCAAAAAAGGAGTCAACTCCTCTCACAATCTTCTTCTTCCAATAGTTCCAAATCGAAACCAACGTATGAACAGAAACATGATTCGGAGAACTCGTGTAATCGGAATGTTTCATAAGATTGTCGACGGACACATGATCATCCCATTCGTACTTGTGGGGTGATGTACGGAGATGAGCATCCAGAATTTTTCGAGCACTCAAAATTTCACCGCTGCAACTATTATTTCTTTGGGATAAGATCAAACATTCTCTCGTCTCGTACAAGCTACATTGCAAGCCTGATAAAACTTTTGCCTCTGTAGAGACAAATGTATGAAATTGTACATCAGAGTGCTGAATAGCACATGACACTGCTTTTGCCAAAAGATATTCCTTCTGAGGGAATTCTTTCAAGGGCCATCCTCGGCTTCCCATTGCCCAGAGAGATTGAGCCCGTACATACAACAACATAAGCATAGAGGCTTCTTCATAATCTCCAGCCTTCTCAAGAAGATCGAACTCATGCAGAGTATCCCCTTTCTGCCGTGCGATCTTGGCAGCTTCCAAGAAGTTCCCCTCGTGCTCTTCGAGCAATAGAAGCTCATCAAGACAACTCAAGGCCTTCAAGATGGCTCGCTTCGATTCAAAAGATTGAAAAAGTTTAACATATTTCATCATGTTTTGTCTATCATTTTTGCGATGAAAGTTGCGTGCACATTTTTCGAGCAAATCCTGTTCAAGTTTGATTACTTCATAACCCGTCTTGACTCTTTCAAGATCTGCGGGTGCATCTTTTTTCCAGCGCTGAACGAATTCCAGCCCCGTCTCGGGATCTTCCTCTATGGTTCTTCCTTTAGACAACATGTCAGCCAACATGCTTACGAGCTCATAGAAGGAAACTGAGTGATTCCTTGCAGTTAACTTGGCTTTCATCAAAAGTTCATCCTTCTCTCCCCAGGTCTTATTATTGTGTCTCGGTGGACTCAGAAAGTTTGAGAAGACGTACCATAGAAATAGCGTTGATGCTTCTCTTAAAAGTCCCGCCTTTTCCAAGAGATCAGCTTCACGGAGACTATCTTTTCTAGTCCTTGCGATGTTGGCAGCTTCCATGAAGTTTCCCCACTCTTCTTCCAACGAAAGAAGCTCATCGAGGCAATTTTTATCCTTCAAGAATGTTCGCATCAAGTCCTTGGAATGAAAAGACACCACGAATTTCATCATGTTGGGATTTTGGTTGAGCTCAAAATAATGAAGAGCCCCACTAAGAAGAAATTCTAGTACAATTCCTTCATCGTGAAGAGACTCATACTGTTTCCAGCTTTCCAAGTACTGAAGTCCCATGTCAAACATTTTTCCGTTAAGGCAAGCAGACAGACACTTTGAGTATAATCTTGCCCTAGCATAGGCTTCTGCCGAAAGCTTATAACATTTTGCCAGAGAAAAACATTCTCCTGCCTTTTCAAGTTTTTCATCCCCAAAGTTTTCCAAATATATCGCACCTGTATCAACAACAAAAAAGGATTTCAAAATCAAAACCTCGTTAACAACCAAGAAGAAATGAAAATGAGTCTTGAGAATGCCGAGCTAAAATGGAAAAGCAGTCATTATGCTGAGAAAGTTTACCAGCTCTTTTATACTCCTTCATTTCAACAAAACATTGAGCAGCCAATTCAGCCTTCCCTATAGAATAAAACAAATCAGCAGCTTCCTTGAGGTAAACATTTGACTTTGCAGAATCTAAACAACGAAGACGATCTGCAATCGCACGAAGTTCAGATGCCTTTGCTAATGTTTCCCAAAATGTGTCGCCAGCCCTCTCAAAGCACATCAGTGCCGCTTCATAATTATGCTCATAAAAGAGCTGCAACAAAAAGTAACCAGAGAAAAACCATTTCATGTACAATAAACAGTTATAAGAAGCTGTAACAAGATGATGCACATAGAATGGAAACAAGCATTAGAATGGTTGCTTTAGGATCAAAATACACTTTTCTGGCATCCAAAAAGGAAAGAAAATAAAGTTGGCACGAGGAAATAAAAGTCAATGAAAGATTGAACGATACCTTAATTCCTCTGGATCTCCACTCCTCTTGGCTGCTGCCTACTTGCATTTCCATTAAAAATGAATCATCCAATTTTCTTTCTCGAACAAGGCATAATGTCTTCCAGTAATCAAACATGGGTAGATTGCATTCATCACATATCCACAACCTCTGCTTTGTACGGGTGATAGCCACGTACAACTGTTTTAGTTCAGAACACAAAACCTTGTGCTTTTCTTGATCAAAATTTGCAGAATGGATATTAGTTTCAGAGTGAAGCAATTCTTTTTCCTTCATATATCCATATACCAATCTCCATGCATCTTTGACTGGAGACGAGCTAAAAAAGCTGTACAACAGTACATCCTACAACCACATAAAAATTGAGGTTAAATTAGTCAAATAATTAATAATGTAGAGAATTTAGAACCACATCCATAGTGCTCGAATTATACCTGAAACTCTAACCCCTTGCATTCTGTGATAGTCAGAACAAGGGCTTTCTTTCCAACATATTCAAAAATTTCTTTCTTGACATTCTCATCGCGAACAAGAATGACCTGTTCGGCTCCAAATCCAACAAAACGGCCACTTGCATCTCCGCTCTTTTCAAATATGGATTTTAGCACATTTTTGTTATCCTCCGTCCCAAGCAAAACGGGGGCTTCACCACTTAAAAGACTGATTTCAGGACTCAAAATGTCAATAGACGAGGGAAAGTATCGGTAAAGAAGGTTGATCACACTTTGGGCAAGCTTTAGAACTGCCGCATGAGTCCTAAAATTCTGACTCAAATGGAAAATCCTCGAAATTTTTCCTTTCTCTTCTTTTCTTTTTCCAACTATGTCCCTTCTCGATCCAAATATAAACTCTTTGTAGAACAAAGATCGAATATCTTCAAATCTAAAATCGATACCCTTTGCTATTGTTTGAGCTGTATCACCAGCGAAAGCAAAGCCCTCATCAACGTTCTTGCAGACGCACTTAAAAAGAGCAATTTGTCTCATTGAAAGATCTTGAACTTCATCAATATAGACAAAATCCATCTCATCTCCCACATATCTGTTGTCTTTAAGCCTGTGATGGAGATCGAGAACTAAGTCAGCCAAGTCAAACTCACCATTTCCCACCTTCTTCTTCTCGTATTCTAGATAAATGCAGTAAACCATTTCTCTTTTCTTCATGCTTAAACTCGAACCCCGACTCTCAGCTAGTGAGACGTAATCTTGCTGGCAGAGTTTCCCAGCTGAAGCATCGCCTGCTCCCAATCCACCTTTAATAACGGACATTATCTCCGTGAAAACTGTGGAAGAATCAAGGTTTCTTGTCAACATGGTATTGAAACGGGCCAATACGATGAATCAAATCTATCATAGGTAACCTCTTTAGTCCTAATAAAAGTGTCCAAGACAACTGTTCTTGATTTACTCTTGCCCAGCAGTCTTACATCCTGAAATCTATCAAAATATGATGAACCAACAGTTCCATCGAGCATCAGCAAGAACTTATGGAACGTTATGATTAGCGGATATGCCCTGGCGGAAGATCAACAAAAGAATCAGGAATCTGTGTAAATAGGACAGCAGCATTGATATCATCCATATGAATTGAACTTGTCTGAGCAGAAGATTTTCCTCCGCATATAGATCTGAACAATTCAGCCAAGCACATTATGAGAGACGAGAAAAGCGTTCTTGCTTACATATTACAAAAAAATTATATTGGCGAAGCACATAATCAACAGCGAAAAAGCAGTAGTTTAAGGCAATAGTTTAAATATCAACACTCTACCTCTTCAATTGAGATACATGCTGATTGACTGCATAGCAGAGCTTTGGACTCACGGTAACAAATAACTGGTGTAAGACATCTCCCTTTGTCTCCTCATCATTCTCATTGACTTCGTATTTCCGATTAGCATTGCCAGATGGATCACTGTTTACTTCGTGAAATCCCTCTGTAGCTATATGGTAAAGTTGCTCATTCTGAAACAACTTCATTGTCAGCACAGTTGTTTTCCCAGTTCCTGACCTGCCTAGTATGAAACTACTTCTATCGAAAAAACAATCTCTTTTTCTTGGTCTGTCAGCTCAAACGGTATGCCGAGTTCCCCACCATCGCAGCTTGACAGCATTTTGTCAACTGCACCAGACGAGAATGAGTAGAACTTCAGCAGTAACAAACTATCACGCACCTTTGAGTCCTCAAAGTTCTCATCAGAAGCTTCTTTAGTCTCACTGCTGTTAAGATTTTTAAACTGAATAATGTTTAATGACGCTGGCCAAGTCATTGGAACTTCCAAATCCCTGCCAAAACTTAGAATAGTGAGAATAATGATTTGAAGATTAGGACTTAACGGTTCAGATGTTCTAGATATGCACGCACCTCTGGAAACATGTGACCTTACAGCGATTCAGATAATCTTCACAGTACATTGCAAAGATTCCTTCTAAACGTGTGACCAACTTCCTGATATCCTGGAATCCCAGGATATCCCAAACCTTCAAGGCTTGGATATACCATGATTCTTTAACAATGTCAACAGAGCAAATGATATATACATCTCCGACCTTGAATTGTTTTAACATCTGAGATGGGCTTTCACAAGCGATGCCCACATGACCTTTCGGTCTCCAGCCACTGGCAAGCCGATAACATGAGGAGAGCTAAGTTCTTAGTCTCTAACGACCTCAATCTTGAAAATGACTTCCTAAAGTATTCACTGAACAATATCTGAGGGCACGGAGTCAAAAAATAAGAAGAAGAAAACAAGTTATAAAAGAGCAAATGGAGAACACGGGTCCAACACCTAGCCATTTGTTCCAACCATTTGATCTACAAGAGCATATAGAAAACATGGGTTCGGCACCTAGCCATTTGTTCCATTCATTTGATCTACAAGTTATTCAACCAATGGATGACACCTTATAAATGACAGTGATCCAATGGTTGAGAGAATTTTGGGCCAAATTCAAATTTACCGCCCATATTATTTTTCTTGAAAAATCAGATTAAAAATGTACATATGTTCGTATATATATATATATATATATATATATATATATATATATGTTTGTCTAGAACAGAACACATAACTGTTTGAATATACATCCATTTGTTCGTAAAACGAGTTCAAACAACTTGTTGTGACAAACGGTAAGGTGCCGGACCCGTAAAACACATATAGGCAAAGACAGACAATGTATATGTACCTTCCACTTAGCATTCCGGAACAGTGCACTATCCCCAATAAGCAAATCATCAAGTTGTCCAAGCTCTTTCTTAACGTCCATTATCACTTTTGCCAAATCCTTATCTTCATCAGCGTGAAAGAAACACTGACGAACTTTAGCATCAATGATCACCTCTTCCCAGATTGATCCACTATTAGATAGCGTTCTTTCATTCCCCAAAATCCACAAAGCATGCCTGGATTTTCAGAATCTTAAAGTATAAGAAAGAAGAAAACAAAGAAGTTTATAACCATAATCATGAGCTGGTTTGAAGCCATACCTAGCCCTTGTCAAAGCAACATTAGTTCTTTGCGGATTAGATATAAAACCAACTGAACCACCTATATTAGATCTTACGGTTGATACTATAATGATATCCTCTTCCCGCCTTGAAATCCATCGATTGACCTCACCTTAACAGTGAAGTTGCCATTTCTTTCAAACTTCTGACCAAGTCTTTGTTGAATGGCTGCTACCTGGGCAGAGTATGGAGATACCACCCCTACACTGATATTCTCATTTGAAGCATCGCATGCTGTCATGGAAACAACGATGTTATAAACTTAGTTTACTCTCAGCCGCTTAATATAAGATCTTCTTGGGATAACTATTTTTGAAAAACAGGAAAAATAAACCATTTAAAACATAACGCCTAAACAATTTTTTTCTTAAATCATCGATTGTTTCTAAAGAATAATCACAAGGTAAGTTCAGTACAAGCAGATAAAATATTCATGCAATGCCAAACATAGTTGACCAATCGTGCAACGTACCTTTATAAAGCAACTGCACAATTTTGAAAACGACAGCAGCTTCAACAAAATTCTTGCGGCTACCTGTGGCATCAACTAATTCTTTCCCACCAGAAATATTGATGAAAGAATACGGCCCCAACATCGAATTAGGAAGATAGTTTTTCGGTAACTTACTTTTAACATATGGGGCATCGACAATCCTGTTCTGGTAAAATTTTGAATTTGGAAAGGAACTTATGTTGGGATGCATTCTGTATTGAATATCTAGAAGGTACTTTGGACAACCCAATAGACTCAATCTCTCAAACAAACTTCTTCCAAGACCAGCATCTTGAGATACCTACAAGAAACAAATCACTAGAACTTCTAAGAACATACTTGAAACAAAATATTTTTTCTTGGCAATCATTCAATCAATAACTTACTTTGCTATTAACGATTGCCGTTAACTGGTATTCATCACCAATGAGAACAAGATGCCTTGCACCCGGGATTTGAAGGGGAATTGTGGATTCACACTCTTTGAGCTGTGCCGCTTCATCAATTACCAAACATTTTACAGGATCTTTTCCCATCGAAAGAAGCTTATATGAACTTGATGTGGTACAGAAGATCAAAGAAGCCTTTCCGAAACAGAACTCCTCTAATAAATCTCTATTTGCGTCATTTGGAAAGTTAAGTCCATTAAAAAGTGAATGCTTAGCAGCTTTCAAATCACAAAGACATTCATCTCGCATGCACAACAATCTTGAGATATCTTCAGACACCAGATTGTCTTGGAAAAACAAAGGCTCGATGTTGTTGAGCAAGTCAACCAGCGATTCCATTTTCTCAAAGTCACATGACCGAATACAACTTTTAGGTAAATGAGTTAAGAGAGTATAGACATTCCTTTTCAGTGATGACACGGTAGATTTAAATTGATCTCTCCTAGACTGAAGCAAGGAATTACCCTTCACTTGCCATTCCTGGATTTCATCGTATGAGCCACTGTCTTCAAGAAAGTCTATCATGGAACAGAAACTATGCTTCCATCCACTTGCTTCCCCAAAGCAGTCTACAAGCTTTTGAATACGGTTACCTAGATATATATCTTCAATATCTGGAGTTATCTGGTCCTTTTTGCCAAATAGAAGAATGTCTCCCAGACAACAGAAACTCGAATTACTTGCAGCAGTTTCTCCATTTGGCTCACGCACAAGTTTCACAACTCTAGATGCCAGTTCGACAATGGCGACATTTGTAGGAGCACAAGTCAAAGTCCTACAATTAAATTTCAAGAGGCCAAAAAGCAACACACTAACAGTTCTAGTCTTCCCCGTCCCTGGGGGGCCCCAAATCAGTTCCACAGTGGGCTTGTGATTACATTGGATTTTACTTATACAGCCAGAAACGGCTTCAAACTGGGAATCATTCAGGTCAGATGTCAAACTTAAACTTTCTGACATGGTTTGGTTCATTTCCATGGGGCATAATTTGCAGTTTCCATGATCCTGTTATTCATATTCACATCATCAGTACTAGCCCCTAATGAATGCATGAACAAAAATCTGGACAGAAAATAAAGCTAAGTTCTGGAATAATCTTACCTCGGAATTAGATAAAATTTCCTTGACTAGCTCCAAATTGCCACACAAGTTCAAGGCATCCCATATTCGTTTGTTCGTAGTTATGTTTGTTATGAAAACCACAATAGAATATCTCGGTATCCTATCCTTCGTATCAATTTCCTTTGAGGCTTTGATTCTAAAAATCGCAGCACCGTCATCTCTTGAAACATGAGTGATGTATCCAAAACACCAAGACCTCCCAAATCGCTCTAAATCAGACACCGACTTTGGCATCTCCTCTGCAAAAACAACAATATCTCCGTGTCCAGCTGGCAATGATCTAAAGGGCTGTTTCCCGTTAGGACTAGAACTGTTTCTCCAATGATCAAGGTTAACATCATACACTCGCTTTCCATATGGTGTGGCCTCATTCACTGAGATCACTTGAGCAAACGGAGCATCGGGCAAAGCCTCCATTTTCGAAGATAGTTCTGCTCGTATGTCTTCCAGTAAAGGACTGAGAAACGAGTCGCAATAATGTTCAACAGACTGAAAGGAGTCCGGTATCCTTTCCACCTGATAGCAGCAAAACACAAACTTACTCCAAGTTAAAAATACCTAACAAAATGAATTCCTTCAAGAAAAATAGGCCAACTCAAATATACCATTGAATCAACGTAAACTTATAAGAACAAAGAACACATTGTGATGCAATGTCGTCTGCTATTCTATTTTTCTTCACTTCACTTCTATTTCGTTTATGAGTAGATGCATGTTATGGTTCACTAACTTGATCAATAAGTTGGTATCCTCTTCTCTTTTTCAGCTTTTGAAGTAGGGAAAATTGGAAAAAAAAATTATTAAGATACATGCACTATATACATCTACATAATTGTCACACATTTTTTTATTTTTGTTTCTGTTAAGTAACCAACTACTCAAAACTCTAAAAGCTTAAGCTGTTAAAGAGAGGCATCACAAATCCACAATTTATATCATGTTTTATACTTTAACACTCCCCCTCACGTGCCCTCAGAGAGGCACCACAATGTATATCATGATTTATAATTTAACACTCCCCCTCACGTCACGTGCCCTCACATGCATACGTGGAGAGGTGCACTTTATATACGGTCAATACGTACCCTTTGTATATTTTTTTTTAGGATACATGCAAGCGGGATGATTTGAACTTGGAGCTCTGATACGATGTTAAGTAACCAACTACTCTAAAAGCTTAAGTTGTTAGAGAGAGACACCACAATGTATATCATGATTTATACTTTTAACAGTTTTCCAATTTGTCATGCATAACTACCTAAATCTATATTTATCTAAAAAAGTACCAAAACAGAAAAACTTGTTCTAGACCTATTTACCCTTTGCAATTCAATAAATTTCCTTTACATCCTCTTATTAATTACCATCTTTCTAATTTTGCTCATTAAAGTTTCTTTCTTTTCCTATGCATGTATATATATAACTCGAAAAAAATAGACATTTTTATTTTTCACATGCATGTATATAACTCAAAAAAGACTAAGCACCATCCATTTTACTTCAAGCAGTCCATTTTTTTTATTTAGGTCGGTAAGGAGATTCATTCATAATAGACTTCGTGCACCTTAAACCTAACCCTCATGATTCTTAAAAATTTACTCAAATGTGAGTCAAGATCAATATATATTTGTAAGAAGATAATTATGTATACGTAAACTCAATATTTTAAAATATTGATTAACATAAATGTTTTTGTGACTTTTTTGTGTCCTAAGTATTATCCTTAGGAAAATTCTTACAATCTTTATTTTTTTAGGGAAACTTAGAACTTATTTTTGGTATATTTTAATTAGTAATTCTTACGACTTGAAGATGTGACCCAAACAAGACGACAGTTGTAAACAATTTCTTTAAACTGAACTACAGTGAGCCCACTTTGAATTATAATTTCTAACTTCCTACTGTCCCCAGTCACTCAAATTTTAATTTAATCCCATCACAACTAATTAATATTAATTTTTTATTTCATTATTACTTTGAAATAACATATATTATAATGTTCTTACTTTGTGTGTAATGATTTATTATTATTGAAAATAAGGGGAAAAAATAGTTCTTTAGACAGCAGAGTTTACTATTTTAATTATTAGCTCCCCCACAGCTGTGTATAAATTTTAAAGGAAAATTGAAAAATAAAATAAAATCAAAAGCTAGATCTCATAATTTCAAATAAATATAAGAGAAAAGATAGCACATTGTCAAGCCTTTCACTCTATTATATTTACATTCTAAACAAACAATGAGTTTTATTCCACATTTACAAAATAGCACGAAGCAAATCAAGAGCTAAGCTAGTGGATAAAACTCGATTCACCCGTAGGTCATCGGTCGTAAGTTCAAATTCTAATAAAAAAATGTCAAGAGTAACCCGATGACTTCTTACATGAACCAACACCTAATGTTCGAATCTCATGAGAAGTAAATGAAAATTTCATTGTTCGCAAAAGCTAAAAAAAAGGTGCACGTACGTACGTAGTTTCTTTTGTCTCGATAACTATCTATCCTAGTAACATTAAAACCTGCAAATGGATAATCATAGATGGTACGTAAAATAGAATAATTAATTAAGAAGGCAAAAAAACTGACCTTATGTTTGTAAAGGTCTTGATTGAAAATGTCATCAAGAGACCATGAGAAGATGAAATCAGTCAAGCGGCTTCCACCTTTCAAAGGTGCAGATGATTTCTTACGTGAATCAACACCATCCATTTCTCTCGAGTTAATTTTTTGTTGTTCTAGCTAGCTAGCTACTTCTCATATACTATAACCAGTACTGATTTAAGTGAAAAATATACAGTGGATGATAACTCTCTCTTTCTCTCTATATATATATGTGTGTGTGTATGTGGGAGTTAATTAGCAAGTGAGCTGAGAAGATGATGAGTCAGTTATAAGAAATACTGTCCTTTCATCTTCCTCTTAAGATCGACTATAGAACTACCTATTTGAAGTTACTAGTCAAGTGTTTGTACAAGTGCATTTTAGTAATTAGTGCCGTATAAAAGCTAAAAGCATCCAGAGTGGTGGGACTCTAAACCACACTCTAATCGCCTTATTTTTTGTTTCAGTTTTATTTTTTTAATTCTCTAAAAAAAAAATTCATTCTAAGGATGTCCACAGTGAGAGCCCACCGCCCCCTAAAAATAATTTTAGAAATTTTTACTCTTCCTTGATCCTACAGTGGTTCCTCTAGTCCACCCTCTATCTCTAAAACCAATTAAATCACCCTCTAAATATAGGGTGAGTTTTAACATGAATAGTGACTTAAATTCTCTACATTTTCCTCACTTTATTTGAGCACAATATATTTTTGTTTAATATTTTGGAATGAAAATTATTAAAATATACTCTCTCTGTCATTAAATTATTATCTTATCTTTTTTTTATCCGTTTCAAAATAATTGTCTTATTTTTTTTTATCCGTCCTTAAATAATTGTCTTGTTTGAAAATTTCATAGTTTAGGAGATTATTTTTACTATTTTACCTTTATTTTTCTCTTTACTTTAATTATGAATCATATACACATGGGCATTAAAAAAAATTACATATTATATCAATATTAATAATCAAGTCAATTATTTTTTCTTAATCCATGTGCCGGATCAAACAAGACAATAATTTAGGGACAGAGAGAGTACAATATATTTTTCATAGTATATAAAATTTAAAATATTTTATTTTAATTGTGGTGAAAAAATATAAATAAAAAAGAAAAAATATAATGGTAGTTTAGGTTTGTTAGTTGAGATGAGAGGGATTAAATTTTTAGAGGGTCGTATAGAGGGTGCTTGTTGGAGTAAATTTTTTTTAGAGTGGTGAAGAAGTGAAACTGGAACAGAAAACGAGGTGTTTAGAGTGTGATTTAGAGAACCACTGCTGTGGATGCTCTAGAGCTTCCACAGTGGACACCCCCAATCCACCCCCTAAACCTTTTTTAGAGATTTTTACCCCCTTTTACTTTCATAGTGGACACTCTATCTCACCCTCTATCCCTAAAATCAACTAATTTACCCCCAAAATATAGGGAGCCTTTTAACATAAATAGTAACTTTTTTTTTTTGTCTCCTGCTTGTCGTTCTCCATTTCTTTTCTCTTTCCTCCCCTGCCCCTCACTTTTACACACACAAAGAAAGATTTGTTCCCTTCTCTATTAATATTTTGGATCTAATGTAGTATTAAAAAGAATTAAATATATTATTAAAAATGGAGAAATTTAATGATGGTTGTAGCTAAGTTATTAGTTTTGTCACATATGTGTTTTAGATTATTGAAATTGAAATTGAAATTATTAAAATATAAGTACTATAATTTTTATAGAATATAAAATTTAAAATATTTCATTCCGATTGTGCTAGAAAAATAAAATAAAAATAGAATGATAGTTAGGTTTGTTAGTTGAGATGAAAGGAATTTAATTTTTAGAGGGTTATATAGAGAGTTATTATTGGAGTGAATTTATTTTAGAGTGTTGAAAAGTAAAACTTGAACGAAAACGAGGTGTTTAAAGAGTGGTATAGGGAGTTATTGTTGTGAATGCTAACATTCACTATATAACCCTCTAAAAATTAAATCTCTCACTTCTTAATTAACAAACCTAATTATCGTTCTATTTTTCCTTTTTTTTTCTTCCACAATAAAATAAAATATTTTATATTTTATGTTTTATTATATTCTGTAAAAAAAAGTTGACAAAATTAATAATTTTGCTACAAAAATATTTTATATTTTATGTGTGTGAAAGAGACGGGAAGTGGGAGAGGGGCAGGGGAGGAGAGAGAAGAGGGGAATGGATAATGGGGAAGAAGACTTTTAGGAAGAGATAGCTGGAAGATGACATGCTTGTAAACTTTAATAGAAATTCATGCTACTTTAATTTCATGAATTCATAATCTATAATGCCCTAGAATCTTGGAACACATAATAATCACTAAACATATAATTTTAGGAACATGAATTTAAGTACTAACCTTGATCCATGCTTTGCTTAAAGTTGAATACTTTGATGTAGGAATTTTCTTCCTCCTTGCCTTTACTTTAATCTCTTCTTGATGGTGAGAAGAAAACCCTAACCCTAAGCCTTTTCTCTTTTCTCTCTCTTGACGACTTTTCTTAGAGACGTGAAAAGAAAACCTAAAAGTGTTTTAGGGTTTGGAACTTTAAGTCTTTTTATAGGCAGAGAAAGAGGGAATCCTTTTCCTTATATAATTCCCAAAAGCTTTAATAATATTTTATTCCCACTAAACCATCAAAGTGGGCCCTTAATATTAAAGCCCAATTAGATATTAAGTCATGTGGGACACTTTTATTTGAAATAATTCAACATTCTCCCACTTGGCCCATATGACGACTTGAGAATTTAATAACAACTTTAAGTGCGCAATGTTATAATATCCTCCATAATGTCAATTTGGGCTTTTCTTTAAATAAGTTAAAACTGATTGGATCATGGCGGTCACACATCATTCAATCGACATGATTCCTTCCATGTATCACAAGATCAATTTAACTTAAACTTTACCCATAATGAGGTAAACCATAAGCCTCAACCATACAGTCTTCCTAAGAAGACTAAACTATAATACATTAAAACAATACAATGTAAATAAGCAGAAAACATATCCATAAATGATATCAAAATGTTATAAGATAATGAGCAAATAACTGTTATGCATACGTATACACATACAAACTATCATGCTAACAAGGACTTATCCATGATACCCATCCTTTCGACATGTCCACGAAATGTCTTAGGTGGCAACCCTTTTGTTAACGGATCCGCTACCATAAGATCGGTGCTGATATGCTCAATAGACACTCTATGTTTCGCACTTCTTCTTTGACCGACAGTACTTCAATTCCATATGCTTAGCACCCTTAGAATACTTGTCGTTCTTTGAGAAGAAGATCTGCGGAATTGTCACAATAAATTCTCGCGGCTTGGCTATACTGTCAACAATTCCAAGCCCGAAATAAAGTTCCGCAACCACAATCCATGAACAGTGGCCTCAAAGCATGCCACAAATTCAGCCTCCATAGTAGAAGAATGACAGATCTTTCCACTTCTCCATGATATCGCTCCTCCACTAGAAGAAACAAATAACCGAATGTTGACTTTCTCGAGTCAACACATCCGCATAATCTGAATCTGAATATCCTATAACTTCGAGGTGATTAGACCTCCTATACATGAGCATGTGTTCCTTGGTGCCTTGTAAATACCGAAGGACTTTCTTTGCAGCTTTCCAGTGATCAATACCAGGATTACTTTGATAACGGCCTAGCATTCCAACAGCAAAGCTGATATCAGGCCGAGTACAAGTTTGTGCATACATCAAGCTCCCAACCACTGATGCATAGGGAATCAAATTCATTTCCTTTCGTTCCAAATCATTCTTTGGACATTGCATTTGACTGAACTTGTCCCCTTTCTGTATTGGAACAACTCCTGCTGAACACTTTTCCATTTTGAATCTCTCTAAGACCTTATTGATGTAAGCTTTCTGAGACAGTCCCAACATTCCATGTGACCTATCACGGAATATTTCTATTCCTATCACATAGGATGCCTCACCTAAATCTTTCATTTCAAAGTTCTTAGAGAGAAAATCTTTACATTACGTAACATCCCAACATCATTAGCAAGTAAAATATCATCAACATACAAGACCAATATTACAAACTTGCTCCCACCGACCTTCATATAGATACACCGATCAACGGTGTTTTCGTGAAACCATAAGAAGTAATGGTATCATTAAACTTAATATACCATTGGCGGGAGGCTTGTTTTAGTCCATATATTGACTTCTTCAATTTACACACTAAACTTTCCTTATCTCGTGGTCACGAACCCTTCAAAGTTGATCCATATAAACCTCCTCTTCCAACTCACCATTTAGAAAAGCGGTTTTAACATCCATTTGGTGAAGCTCCAAATCATAATGAGCCACCAAAGCCATAACAATTCTTAAAGAGTCCTTCTTAGATACCGGGGAGAAGGTCTCTTTATAGTCAATGCCATCCTTTTGTGTATAACCTTTTGCAACGAGTCTGGCCTTATACCTTTCAATGTTTCCATTCGAGTCACGTTTAGTCTTAAAGACCCATTTACAACCGACTCTTTTGGAACCTTTAGGCAACTCTACTAAGTCCCAAACTCGATTGTCATACATTGATTTTATTTCTTCTTTCATAGCATCTAACCACTTTTCTGAATTGTTACCATTCACCGCTTGACTAAATGAGGTTGGATCATCATCAATGCTTAAGTCACATTCATGCTCAAGATTATAAACCACATAGTCATCGAAATAGCAGGTCTTTTTCGCCTACGACCGTCTCAATGCTATTTCCTCTTGTGGCTCAATAATCTCTTGCTCGACAGTAACCGGTTCATCTATTATATTTTCATTCAGTGGGGTTTCAACATTAACTTGTTGTTCTGGTATGTTGCGAGACTGTGATACAACAATAGGAACAACAACTTCTGAAGGAATATCGGATACAGGCATTTTAACCCGAATTTCCTTAATGTCAACTTTTCTTGGTTCCCCACTCCCACTGACTAAGCCATTCTCAATGAACCGAGCATTGCCTGACTCAACGATTCTCGTACTATGGTTAGGACAGTAAAATCTATACCCCTTTGACTTTTCAGGATAGCCAATGAAATAACCACTGACTGTCCTAGCATCAAGTTTCTTTTCTTGTGGATTATACAACCTTACCTCCGCTGGGCAACCCCAAACATGAAGATGTCTCAAACTCGGTTTCATGCCTGTCCACAATTCATAAGGTGTCTTAGGAACTACCTTACTAGGAACCCGATTGAGAAGGTATTCAGCGGTCTTTAATGCATGCATCCACAAAGATAAGGGTAAAGAACAATTACTTAACATACTTCTAACCATATCCATTAATGTACGATTTCGTCTCTCAGCCACACCATTCTGCTGAGGTGTACTGTTGTACGTAAAACGCACACTCGGGCAAGATTACCCGGTCGAAACAAGTAATAGAGTGATAAAGTAGAGTGTCGAACCCACGAGGAAGCAAATTGGTTGTTTTTGATGATTACCAAGTACGTTGCAATTTTGACTATATCTAGACGATCGAATTTAAGTGATTTAGCTAATTAACAATGCTAGACTAGAGAATAAAGAAAACAATATGAAAATGGAATTGATTTCAATGAGAGAAGATCTAGGGTTTTGACTTTCAAATGGCTCTTCCGTTGTGATTTAATGAGGGTTTATATTAATGCTATTCTATTTTTGGAAGTCGGGATTCAAGAGTCACCGTTAAGGGTCATCGTATAACGGTACTAATTAAGAGTATAAAGTCACGGGCTTTCGCTACGTATGAATTTATACTATTAATCGCTTCCAAACACAAAACCCCAATTGACTATCTTAAGGAGGATTAGTAACGTTGACTAACCCAACCAAAAGACAATTATATTGTATTTTCTAAAATCTCTAAGTCACTTTCGTGCACCTAGTAATTTCTAAAATCATGTAATAGTTGATCAAGTTACTACAAGCATTAAGAACACAATATAATACCCAAAAATTAGAGAATAGCAATTAATAGAAAAACCCCAAATTAAAATCACAACATTCAAACCAAAATCATGTCAAAACCCTAGGCAAGTATTTTAGCTCATGATGCTAGTAAAATAACAACCACAATCTTTAATAGAAAGCATTAACATTAAATAAAAGTTGAGATTAAAGTGTACAATACTTTCAATGGAGAGAGTGGTTGAGATCCCCTAGCTTAATCTTGGACAACAATGAGAGTAAATGATGAGAGATGAAGAGAAAAGGGCTGCTTTTCGTTTTTTGTTCTCTCCTCTCCTTTTTTGATCTGCTCTCCCTTTTTTCTTCAATTCCAAACAAAATCTAGAGTATTCAACAAGCTAAGGAGGGGCAGAATCGGAAAAAGACATAAAAACTAGGGCTAAAACAGACCAAAACGCCTAGAATCCGTCATTAATTCGCCTGGAGGAAACACGGCGCGCGACGGGAGCGGCACCGGAGCGGACGCGCTCGCCCTGGATTTGGGCCGGGAGCGGACACGTGTCGGCTTCTCCTCGCGCCACCGCACAAAAGGTGGAGATTCAGCCTATGCGGAGCCCCCGAACTTTCGACTTGTCTCCGGTGCCCCCAATCTTAAAAATAAGGTCGCCAAAGCCCTCTTGCTCCAGGCTTTGCAAAATGGTCCTATCTCAGCACAAGCCTTGTTCAACTTCAATTCTTTCTCCGATTTTGCCTTGATTTTGCGTACATTGAGCATTAAAACCCTGAATATCTTCGAGAACCCTGCATGAAGCACAAAATACATAAAATAGGGATCTCAAACACAATTTAATCTCAACCAAGCTCAAAATAATCAATAAAATCTTGGGAGAATAGTGAAAATAAAAGGGAAATTTCAAGCTTATCATGTACCTGGCATTGTATACTGTGCACAAATGCCATGACTTTCGAGGAATTTTGCAAATGGACCTGGACATTGTCCCTTCTCAGTGAACCTTCCATAATATTCACCACCTCTATCTGATCTCACTATTTTCACTTTTTTATTTAACTGCCTTTCCACCTCATTTATGAACACCTCAAGGACATTCACAAAGATGAGACTTTTCATGCAGTAAATAAATATAACCATAACGTGAGTAATCATCAATAAAAGTGATAAAATACTGTTCACCACCCCAACTAGGGTTATCAAAAGGACCACAAATATCAGTGTGTATCAATTCAAGAAGTTGAGTGCTTCTTGTGGCAGACTTTTTTAATGTGGTTTTGGTTTGCTTTCCCTTAATGCAATCCACACATATAACCCAGTCACTAAAATCCAATTGAGGAAGGATCTCACTTTTCACCAACCTCATTAACCTTTCTTTGGAAATATGACCCAATCTTTGATGCCACAAGAAAGCAGAATTTTAATCAGATGCACTACGTTTCATGCCTACACTATAATCAACATGATACAGGGATTCGGCAAATTCATTATTAAGATTAAAACGGTAAAGAGAATCACACAAAGTACCAGAACCATAATAGTACTTGTTTTTAAATAATGAAAAACACCGTTTCCAAACTTAAAATTAAAACCTAAAACATCCACTTCCCTACTTGAAACAAGATTTCTAGCACAATCAGAACATAGAGACACCCTTCAAGATCTACATGACAGCCGGTGTCCAAGATCAATCTATACGTCCCAATTCCTTCTATCCGTGCTTTCATCCTGTTTCCCATAAACAAGTATTGCTCATTTCCGTTTATGGGCTGGATCGTAAGGAATCCCTGTATAACATGAGACACATGAGTAGTTGCACCAGAATCTAACCACCAGGTATTATTAGGTACTTCTATAAGGTTTGATTCAAAACATACATAAATATTATGCATACCTTTCTTTTCGAACCATTCCTTCCTTTTAGGGCAATCTTTCTTTACGTGCCCTTCCTTATTGCAGAAGTAACATTTAACCTTTTTCTGGATTCGACCCTCATTAACCTTCATTGGGGCCTTGTCCTTTTCTTGTTCTTCATACCTGGTTTGGCCTTGCTGTTGTTATTTCCATCATAGACTGTGAGGTTGATGGAGTGATCCCTTATTTTCTTTAATCTCCCTTCTTCCTGCACTAACATGGCCTTAAGTTCATTTGAGTTCCATTTATCCTTAATGGTGTTGTAGTTCACCTGGAACTGACCAAATTCAGCAGGAAGGGAGTTCATGATAAACTGTACAAGGAATGAGTCACTCACATCCATCCCCAAAGTCTTCAGTTTTGCTGCTAAGTTGGACATTTCTGTTACGTGATCATGAATTGACTTAGACCAATCAAACTTCTTTGTAGTTAGCTCACCCATAAGGCTACCCACACTAGATTTATCGGCTAAGTCTGACTGAGAATATTCTTTAATTTTCAACAGGAACTCCCTAGCATCATCTGTCTTCGGCATCGAAGGCTTGATATTTTCTGTCATGGTCATCCTCATAAGGTTCAAGCTCAGCCTGTTAGACCGCTCCCAAGCCATATAGATTGACTTGTCATCTTCCGAGCTAGCCTCAGTAATGGCTGCGGGCTTCTCATCTGTTATTATGGCTAGGTCCAAGTCCATAACACCCAGAGTAAACTGGATCTGTTCGAACCAATCAGCATAGTTCAGCCCGTTGAACTTGACAACCGAATTTCCTGATGCGAAGAGATTCATAGAAACTGCAAACATTCATACATGCTTATCTTTTAGTGCTTTGAGTTAACTTTAATAGATTCAGATATCTTTACGTAAAACTTTAAGTATGTATTTAAGTTCACCTTTGGGCAATCCCTAAATACATAAACATAATTGATGCCAATAGAAAATACTTTAATGAATAATCATTACATACGTTAGCTAAATAAGTTTTCTATCTTTGGATATACGACTATCTAACCAAGGTAGAATGATTTATCCCTTTAATGTTATAGATTACGAGCAATGGTCCATCTTTGGATGACCTCCTAGCTAAATAGTCTATAATCTCAATTGTTCAATCAACCGTTCTTGTCATTCTTTAAGGGCATCTCTTTACTCATAAACAATTGTAATTTTATTAATTTAATGTGTTGATATTACATTCAACCAGGCCACTTTGGTGACTAACAAGCTATTTAATATCATCACGTTCTATTTTATTTTGCATATTTTAAGCCTTGAACAAAATAAAATTTTATTTGGAAAATAACATACTATCCAATTTATTTCACTTTAATGTTCATAGCATAAAATATACTTGCACATGTAACAGTGATCAATGATGTGCCAATTTGAGCCTTGTGTACTTGATCCATGTCCCACACTTAGAAAGATCCCCCACGTACACAAAGAAGAAGAAAAACTCTTAAGTCCTTTGCAAATTGAATTGCCGATTTTAATAGAAAGGAAAAATTAAGCACTGCGGTCGGCCAAAACTTTTAATCAATTTCCAAAACATACCGTTTTATATATACAATTCATTCTAACAAAAATTTACGCGGAATATACTATAATTCGTCAAATTGAATTGTCGATAATAGGAAAATTATGTGTTCCATAATCCTAAGCTCTGATACCACATGTAAACTTTAATAGAAATTCATGCTACTTTAATTTCATGAATTCATAATCTATAATGCCCTAGAATCTTGGAACACATAATAATCACTAAACATATAATTTTAGGAACATGAATTTAAGTACTAACCTTGATCCATGCTTTGCTTAAAGTTGAATACTTTGATGTAGGAATTTTCTTCCTCCTTGCCTTTACTTTAATCTCTTCTTGATGGTGAGAAGAAAACCCTAACCCTAAGCCTTTTCTCTTTTCTCTCTTGACGACTTTTCTTAGAGACGTGAAAAGAAAACCTAAAAGTGTTTTAGGGTTTGGAACTTTAAGTCTTTTTATAGGCAGAGAAAGAGGGAATCATTTTCCTTATATAATTCCCAAAAGCTTTAATAATATTTTATTCCCACTAAACCATCAAAGTGGGCCCTTAATATTAAAGCCCAATTAGATATTAAGTCATGTGGGACACTTTTATTTGAAATAATCCAACAGTGCTGACCTGCTGGGGGAGAGCCGGAGAGAGAAAAAAAAGTTACTGTTTTCCCTAAAAGCCATTTTATATTTTGAGGATAGTTTAGTGGATTTTAGAGGAAGAGTGTGTAGTGGAATGTTCATTGTGAGATTAAGTGGGGATAAAAAACTCTAAAAGAAAGTTTAGGGGGTGGGAAAGATGGCTCACTCTGGACGCTCTAAGGGTAATGCTACATCAACCACTCAGGTCTAGCGATGTTAAACTAACATTGTGCTGGCCTATCGGTTTTTGGTCGGTTTTAACGACCCGCGGGTTAAATGAGTTTATTTTTTGGGTCATTAATATTACAGATCTAACCCTAACTCTAGCGGACTTCGGGCTAAACGAGTCATTATCGGGCCATGACTAAAAAATTAAAATATATGATAAATAATAATTTTATCCTTGCAAAAATTTAAAAAAGTGGGTAGTGATTATTATTTACACACACTAGAGTCAAATGATGTTAAGTTTTCTTTTTCATGGTTGTTCAACGCAATTCAACATCCTTTTTAAAAGAAAAAATATATATATTTACATGTTCGTTTATTTTTTACTTTTTGACAAAAAAAACATTAGCAATTTTTAGTAATGAAGTGTAGGTGATATTCTCATGTAATTAATAATACAAATGGTGATTTCAAAAAATATAATTTGGCAATGTTTTCATTGGTGAATTGATAAACCACACATAACTTAGATAGGTTATTATGTTTTTTCAAGAGTTTCGTTTTTATTTTGGTATTTAATCACAAATACACAAAGAAGATCTGTAATGCAAAGGATAAGTGTGTTTGACTTTTGATTAGAAGGTTGTGGATTTAATTCTCATGGTAATTGTTTTATTTATGTCCTAAAATTTTTATGGCCTAATTAATATTACACGAGCCAGCCCTAACGGGCCACATGTTAAACGGTCCGGACAAAAAAAAAAAACCTATTCATTAAATTGAAGATGAGGTGTTTAGAGTGGGCTCTTTCTGGGAAAGAAAATGGGGTTTCTTCAAAAACGGCCTGGTCAAACCCCTTGAGATCTTATATGGCCTAACTTATTTGAAAACAACTTATATGACCTTTTTTTCTTTGAAATGACTATATTACCCTTATAGCTTCACTTCAACACTTCACTCAGCCTCAGTAGGAAATGTCCATAATGCCCTTTCCTGTCCCTTCAACCAATAAGGCCTCAATAGCTCTCTCTCTCTCTCTCTCTCTCTGTCTCTGTCTCTGTCTCTCTCTCTCTCTCTAAAATTGAATCCCTAAAATTCCAATCATCGACCGTTCAAAACTCATCGTTTGTCCGTACGTGTGAGTAATTTCTTCTTTTAATTCAGGTTTGTCTTTCGCCTCGCCCCTTCATTATGTTAATTCATTTCAATGCACTCATTTTACTACAAATTTTACTGGAATATTTGATCTGGGTGACGCATTTCGTATTTGAAACTGAGGTAGAGGTGTCGTTTATCAGTCATTAAACATCATTTGAATAATCGTTTAAACGGAGCTTATCAGACGTTTAAACGAGTGTTAAACGATTGTTAAATTGCATAAATAGACTTCGTTTAAAATTTTAAACAGAGCTTATCGCACGTTTAAACGAGTGTTAAACGATTGTTAATTTGTATAAACAGACATCGTTTAAAATTTTAATTGATCTTTACTAGTCGTTTAATCGACACCATATCTCTTAACTAACTTAACGACAATTCAAAACATCTCCTTTTGTCTCATTGTTTAAACGATAATAGTTGACCTTAAGTGGTCGTTTAAACGGCCTTAATTTGTAACAAACGGTAACTAACTCAAACTCCATTTAAAATTTTCGTCGTTTAAACGACAAAGCTAATGTTGTTTAAACGACAAATGCAGTATCAATTTGTTATTTCTATTTGGTTTAATATATAATTTGGGGGTAGTGCTATTCCTACCCCCAAAATTACTTAGTCTACCCATTTGCTAAGTCTACCACCCCTTCAAATATTATACCTCCTATGTTACTAAGTATACCCCCATTTTTTTTCCTATTTTACCCTTTAACAATAATCTCCCAATTCTTCTTCTTTTTTGCTGCTTCTTCTTCTTCTTCTTCTTCTTTTTTGCTTCTTCTTCTTCTTCTTTTTTTTTTGCACAATTAAAAGATGAAATCAAGATCTAATTACCAAGGTACCATCAGATCGCCAACACTCAATCCAAATTGCAACAAATTTGAAACTGCAGATCTAAAATAGAAAGCAAAAGAGATCGAAACAGAGAAAACAATAAACAATGATAATCACAAACAATGAATTTAATCCAATCAAAAATCGAAACCAAGGCTAATTCCAAACCAATCAAAAAAGATCTAACAGCATTTCCTCCATCTCAGGTCATGTCCCCATCATTTCAACGCGCCGATTCAGTTGATGCAAGGCGGGACTGGTATTCACGTAGTGTGCGGCACCCCCGGCCGCACACCCTAAGGAATGTGCGGTACTGGTTCGCCGCACATACCTTAGGGCGTGCGGCTGGGGGTGCCGCACATACCTTAGGGCGTGCGGCCGGGGGTGCCGCACAGTATCTTAGGTTCTTAAAATTTTTAAGGATAAAAGAGTCTTTTTATATTGTGGCAATTTTTGTAATATTACAGAGGGGGTAAACTCAGCAAATATGGGGGTTGGAATAGCAATTCCCATAATTTGGTCCCTGAACTTTACATCATTTCCTGGTTCGGTTATAGAACTTTGACCTTTCCTATTTTGGTCCTTGAACCGTTCTTTAAGTCTTACAGTTCGTCCCTCAGGTGACGGCCGTCACTTTAGACGTTAATATTTTTTAAAAATACCTAAAATGCCCTTACTAAATGTAAAGGTGTGATCCCTAGGTGTCAAAATGCTGAGTTGGAATTAATGTTTTTTTTTTATTTAACTCAGCTAACTAACACAAATAGGAGTTTCTCTTTCTACAATAAAACTCTCCTCTTCTTTCTAAGGTTTCTCTCTCCGTGATGTCTCCGGCGAACGGCTAGCACTGCCGGCCGTGGTAATTAGTATGTATATTCAATTACTTCTCTTCTTTTATCCTCGTCTCTCATGGATCTCAACCTAGAAAAATAGATCTAAGAGTTTCTGTTCAATCTTTGACCATGGGGGGTTGAAGAATTGGGGGAATTTCATCGACGAATTAGATTAGGGTTTGAAGAAGGGAGATGATTATGGTGAGGGTTGAAGATTGGTGACAAGGATCGGAGAGTTTGTGGGATCGAATGGATTCGAAAATCAGAAATCGATGAATGATTTTGGTTGGGGTATGGAACTGGTAAGGTGGGGAGACGGTGGCGTCGGCTTCTCTGCCCTTTCGCTTCCGATCGACGACGGCTCCGCGCTCGCGCTAGCTCCAGAGCCTGTTCCCGGAGATGACGAAACGGTGATCTCGCACGTGTCTGTTTCTCGGGCTGCGGTCGACGTACGTACCGCATCACCAATATCACCCAAGGTCCCGCACCTTATACTATTCTCGCCGCAAATCTGCGTCGTGCTATCCGGCTCTCGCGAAACTCTAGATTCGGGCCCGTAAGCCGCCGGTGACTCGTTGGAGTCAACAACGGTCAAATCCTTCGCCGCTTTGTTTGAAGTAGACGATCCGGATTCAATCCTCGTCTTCGGTCGAGAAAAATGTACGAAATTCTGGAACTGGGGTTAGAATGATGATTTTGGTTGGGGTTTGTGGGATCTATGGGGATTTGATCGAATGGATTATTTTGGTTGGGGTTTGGAACTGATAAGGTGGGAAGACGGTGGGGACTTTTTGGGATTGAGGGATTGGGGTTAGAATGATGGCTTGTTGGTGGTTGGTGTGAGGAGGGATGTTAATCGCCGGAGCACGGATGGGCGGTAGACTGGTGGAGGTGATGTGTGGAACCATGTTGGGGGTGGTGGATATACAGTCGGACCGCCACAATTTATGCAGGTTGTTGTGTTGTTTCCGTGGAAGTGGTGGTGGTGATAATCACTGGATGCCGTGTTTGGTGGTAGGAGGAGGTAGTGGTGGTAGTGGATGATTTGAGTAAATATATATATGTATATATATTCTAATTTAGGTAACAATTGTATAATAATTACATGATTACTATTTAAATTAATATAAAATTTTATAATTAAAAATTATATCTTTATTACTATTTATTCTCAAATTTATTAATTAAATTCCAACTCAGCTCTCCTTGACCACCTACGAATCACACTTGGCATTTAGTATGAGCATTTTAGGCATTTATTAACGTCAAAAGTGACGGCCGTCACTTGAGGGACGAACTGTAAGGCTTAAAGTGCGGTTCAGGGACCACAATAGGAAATGTCAAAGTTCTATAACCGAACCAGGAAAAGGTGTAAAGTTTAGGGACCAAATTATATATTAAACCTTTCTATTTTAATATAATATAATGAAACTGCAATCTTATTTTACAATTTTTCTATGCATTGCAGATGTCTTCGCCTTATTGGACTACTATTTGTTATTTTGGACATTTTGTTGAGGATGAAAGCAAAGTATGGTCCTGGAGATTCAGTGGCAGCCCGACGGCCGTAGGATTTTCACTAAGTATAGACACTTCATACAAAGAGTTATATGCTGCAGCATAAAATATTTGCAAAGTTGATGATATAGAGATTGGTTTTCTTAGTCCAGGAAATTCATGTTTTCAAGTTCCTATCCGGATTACTTCAAATGACCATGTCAAATGGTGCTTCAATTTTAATAAACAAGGGTATTATGCTCCCATTTGTATTACCATTTTAAGCCAAGAAGAAAATAATGGAGTTGGTGGTGGTGCTGAAATGGAACCGGAAGAAAATAATGGAGTTGGTGGTGGTGCTGAAATGGAACCGGAAGAAAATAATAGAGTTGGTGGGGGCACTGATCAAAATGCGAATGGCTTCAATACACCGCCGAGATATGATTTTAGTCAAGAAAATAACTTCACAAATGAGCATCTTATTTCTTCAGTTGGAAGTACATCGCGATTGGTACCCATAGACTTTAATTTGAAGGTTGACCAAGTATTCAATAACAAGAAAGAGCTTCAGGAAGCTGTGCACATGATCGCATTGCATTACAACTTCCAATTCAAAACAAAAAAATCGAACAAAAGTGTGTACACAGTTGTGTGTGTCGATGATAATTGCACATGGCGTTTGCGAGCAACAAAGTACTCGGAATGTGATTATTTTCAGGTTCGAAAATATACAGCTGATCATACTTTCCCTTTAAATATGTCCACTGCTGATCACAGACAAGCAACATCGTGGATTATTGGAAAGCATATCTCGCTAAGGTTCGAGGACTGCAACACTACCTATAGACCTGCAGACATCATGAATGACGTTCGTCGAGACTTTGGGGTGCAACTAAGTTATCAAAAAGCGAGGAGGTGTAGAGAATCTGCTTTAACACAGATAAGGGGTTCACCTGAGGATAGTTACACTAAGTTGGCCGCATATGCCCATAACTTGACATTGGCTAATCCAGGAACTGTCTACTTTTTAGAGCGTGACAGCGAAAACCGCTTCAAGTATTTTTTTTTTTTTGGCTTACGGTCCTTGCATTTATGGATTTCACCATGCAATACGTCCAGTAGTTGTTGTCGATGGAACATTCCTTACCGAAAGATATAAAGGTACGTTGATTATCGCTACCTGTCAGGATGGAAATATGCAGATATATCCTCTTGCGTGGGCCATTATTGATTCTGAGAATGATGCTTCGTGGCTTTGGTTTTTTACGAAGTTGAAAGAAGTAACAGGTGACGATGATGGACTTGTTGTGATATCTGACCGACATAAAAGTCTTATTAGTGCTTTCGAAATTGTTTTTCAAAATGCACGTCATGCGCATTGTATCTATCATATAAAAGGCAACTTAAGGACTGTAACTCGAAAGGCTGAGACTATCTCACTTTTTAAGAGAGTGGCAGAGGCTTATACCACTGATGAGTTTCGAAAGCATATGTCCCAAATTGAGAAAACTGACGAGAAGGGGTGGAAGTATCTTAGCGAAACAAATTTCGAAACCTGGGCCCGGTCACATTTCAAAGGAGACCGTTACAATATCATGACCTCAAACAATGCAGAGTCTCTGAACTCAGTGTTTAGAAAAGCCCGACTGACTCCTATACTTGCACTATTTGATAGTGTCAGGAAAAAGTTACAGGCTTGGTTTTCTGAGAGACGTGAGGACGCACAATGTTGTGGAACCCAATTAACCCCAGCAATGGAAGAAAAATTACGCAAGTCTGGTGAATTGTCCAAGAAGTTCACGGCTGAACCCATTGATGCGTACAACTATGTGGTGAGGAGCGGTACCAAGAACTTCATTGTTAATTTTGATGAGAGTACTTGCACTTGCAGAAAATTTCAATTAGACCACATACCATGCGAGCATGTAATAGCAACGGCAAAACAGAAAAGTTTTTCGGTCTACCCGATGTGCTCAACATTTTATTCCACTGAGTGTTGGAGATTGGCATATGTCGGAACAATCTTCCCGGTGCCAAATGAAGATGAATGGGACATTCCAGACAATATTAAAGAAATGACGATCTTGCCACCTTTAGTCCGACCACGAGGTGGACGTCGTACATTTTTAACAGGGGATTTGGGTGCACAATACAGTCACGGATCGCATCTTCACCAAACCAATCGATCAATCATTTCATCAACACAACTACTTCGCTTCGTATTGCATTACGTTCTCTCTCCATGTTGTTGTTGTTTGGCGTAGACTCGGCCATAAAAATATCGTGATGAGGGAATAATATTTTAGAAAATGAATGTTTGAGAATCGCTTGTAAACGACTACAGCATCTCGAATATATACATGGAGTATGAACAGTCTTTTTTGGGAATCTCAACAGACAACAGTCATGTTTTTTAAATGTACGTTTAAACGGACACATTTACGTTTAAACGTAATAAACGTTTAAACAATTATTACGTTTAAACGACAATTCATTAAATGTTTACTGACATGTTATTAGTGTCAATGAAATTGTGTTTTCATATTTTACAATTATTAATTTAAAAAGGTACATCTTGTCAACTAGGTCTAGGTCTGCCGTGCAAACATCAACTTTTTATATTTTAAAAAAGCAGGTTCATGAACCTTCTTTTTCAAAGATCTTCTAAACAGTCTTTTTTGGGAATCGTTTAAATGTACGTTTAAACGGCCACCTAATCGTTCAAACATCAACCAGGTTTTTTTAAATGTACGTTTAAACGGCCACCTTTACGGTTAAACGACAAATCGTTTAAACGTTTAAACGTAATAAACGTTTAACCATTTATTACGTTTAAACGACAAGTCGTTCAATGTTTACTGAACTGTTATTAGTGTCAATGAAATTGTGTTTTCATATTTTACAATTTTTTTAAAAAGGTTGATATGCTTTGTAAACTAGGTCTGGCATGCAAACATTAACTTTTTATATTTTCAAAAAGCAGGTTCTTGTAAGTTGTACCTTCTTCTTTTTCAAAGATCTTCTAAAC
The DNA here is from genome assembly GCA_016624345.1 of Platycodon grandiflorus. Lineage (NCBI taxonomy): Eukaryota > Viridiplantae > Streptophyta > Magnoliopsida > Asterales > Campanulaceae > Platycodon > Platycodon grandiflorus. Next base: position 77,665,325 of record CM028362.1, on the reverse strand, counting down.
AGTCTTTTTTTGGAATCTCAAACGACATGTTTTTTTAAATGTACGTTTAAACGAGCACCTTTACGGTTAAACGACAAAAATATTTATTTAATGAACTCAACTCTCATTCAAAGCCTTACACTACATTCCTTCCATACCACAAATCCCTTAAGATAACCTAAATGTCCTGGCTCGTCCCGCGTAAATATTCTTGCTTCCCATGGCATTATGTCAAATGGACATATGCCTGTTCCAAGATCTGCCCGTTCCAGGAACGCAAGACGTATCTTATGGCGACCTTAGGAGCGCAAGAAGTATCTTGCGAGCCACATGACTTCCGTCATCCCCAGCTGATGATGGGATGAAGGACATGTGGACGACGCCTTCTTGGCCATCGCCACAATACCACACTCTTTACGTGAAATGCGATCATAGAGCAAAGGTCAACAATCAATGAATAGAAGGGGGAAGACCAAAGATCTAGGATCTAATTCCTCATGTAATTCACCCTTATTTTAAGCAATTACAACATATAGTTTTTCGATGTTTAAACGAACACCTTAACGTTTAAACGACAAATCGTTTATTATGTATTCTGTTCTGAGTTATTTTTTGTTTAAACGGTATAAGTTTAAACGTTTATTATGTATTCTGTTCTGAGTTATTTTTGTTTAAATGGTATAAGTTTGAACGGTTATTATGTATTCTGTTCTGAGTTATTTTAAGCAATTACAACATATATAGTTTTATCGAACCTATATTTTCATATAGCCGATGTTACATCCATCCAAATAAAGCCAAATAATATAAATGAGTAAATAAATATTCAACAAAGCTTTTATATATTATAAAGTCAAATAACAGAAATGCATCATACAAGGTCAAAAGAAGTACAAAAAAAAAAAACGAAAATAACCTAAACATTATTATTGTTATTGACACTTGAGTAAGTGGATCCTTCAAGGTCAAAAGCAGGTACCGCCTTTGCATCATTCAATGCATCATTCATTTTGAACAGGGGAGTTGGGTGCAGAAATGGGTAAGTGAGCATATCTTCATCGAATGTTGGTATCAATCTTTTGATCAATTCAACAGCTTCACGATGAATTGCATCATGTTCTTTCTTTATTTGGACAGAATAAGTATCCATGTTGTTACTGTTGTTGTTGTTGTTTGGTGTAGTATTGGCCATGGAAATAGTGTTGTGATGTATTCTGTGGAAATGAATGGTTGATATTAATGGGTTGTTTTAATTTATATTAAAATTCCTACCGGTTGGCCGAACAGTCTCCTTTGGGCTTTGGGATTACACTTTGGGAAACGGGGAGAAATAAATGAGCATATTAAACACATATTTTAAACTAACCGTTTAAATGGATAGAATAAACGAGTAGATTAAACGGTTATTTTTAAACTATTCCACTTAAACGGATAAATCAAAGAGAAGATTAAACGGCTATTTTACACTAACCGTAAAATTGTTTAACAGAACGTTTAAACGATCGTTTAATCGTTTAAACGATTAGTTTATATGAATCGTTTAATCGTTTAAACGATTTAAATTATTCCACTTAAACGGATAAATCAAAGAGAAGAAACGGCTATTTTACATTAACTTTAACAGAACGTTTAAACGATTGTTTAATTGCTTAAACGCTTCATTTTTATAAATTGATTAATCGTTTAAACGATTTGTTTAAATTACTTGTTCATTTCAGTAGACATATCAAGATCCCAAAAAACAGAACATAATATATTAACTATAAACAACTAACTACAGATCTAATTATATTACAGGTCTTTATGGATCTAGATCTAAACAATAAAGGTCTACAGCTAACTTCTTCCTCCAGTTCATTATATGAGGATTGTCTACAAGTTCCACCGACTTCCCTGTAGTTAAAAACTCCATATATTTGAGCACAAAAACTCCACATGGACCCTTGTGACATATTCAAACCACCAATTATTTCATACAGTCAATGAATAATTTTAATATAGCAAACCATATCAATTTAATGGATCACTTACCCGTGACTTTGTCTTGGATAGCCTTTGACCCTGTCTATGGTGAGTCTATTACATTTAATTCCAACCTGCTTTGCCATTCGTGGGATACATTTGAGAGCAGGATCAATTTCAGTGGCAATTTTCTTCACGGTTAGGCAGGTTTGATCGGGGTCATATACATACACTTTTGACTTCTCAAACTCAACCACGCATAAAAACCAGTGGTCATTGAGGGTAACTGGAAAGTATACGTGAGTACATTCTTTCCATGGTCTCCCATTCTTGCTCCAAGTTCCATCGACAAAATTCATAATATGTGTTGGGAACTTGTAGTTTTGAATCTCTTTTTTAGTTGAGTAAGTAGCCTTCAAAATTGACACCTCAATCTTAATGTTCTCTAGTAACACGGTGTCCATTAGAGCTCCAGGGTGCCACCCAAAAGATAAAGGATACATCAATTGCCTTTCTCTCATCAAAAAGATGGCCAAATCAATATGCTGAAAAAGGCAAAAATTAAAATATGAGAGTTAAACAGTATTATTAAGTTAGAATGTAATTAATTTAATAAAATAACTTACCCGATCGTCAAGAAATAATCTTTCTGATAGAACAACTTTAAACCACTCTTTGCCATCGGCAATATGATATCCACCTAAAGTCAAACTCTTCGATCTATGAAAATTAAGAAATTGCATAAGTAATTAAATAAAATGATAACAAAAAATAACTAACTAGTTAATTGTTATTTGAATAGGAAAGTTAAGAGTCTTACTTAATACTGTCAATTTCGTACCAACGCATGAACCGTTCGAGCTTAGCAGGGTCTGGATTCTGGAAGTGATCAATTTCAGAACCATCGACGAATGTTCTGAATTTTTCTATTACCGGAGGGCTCACTCCAGTAGTGTAGGGAGTTCTCACAAACGCCGATGGTTTTTTCTGTCTCTTCACTCCAGTCTTCAGAACATTCGCAAATTTGAGCTCTTTCCTTGTCCTTTTAACTCTAAATCCTCCTTGATTTGAGCTCTCCTCTGATTCTGAATTAGCCACGGCCTGCTCTTCCTCGACATTATCCCCAAGCTGCCCAGCTTGCTCTGTCTCCACTATTACATTATCCTCATTGTGTGTCTCCACACAAGCCTCAGGGTTCTGCCCCGTCTCCATTACCAAAACATCTCAGGCTTCCCCCCTCATAGACTGATATCTGGCCGAAAAACTATCACCCTTAGGGCTCGACTTCTCCCTCCTTTGCACAATCAATGCATCAACCTTTTGGTCTAATGCATCGACCTTCTGGTCTAATGCATCGATCTTGCTCCCCAAAGACCTCTCCAAATTTGCCATAGAATCCAAAACTTCCCTCATCAAATCAATGAAAAAATGATCTCGAGGGGTACCTCTAGGGGCATCTGTAGTTGCATATATACGTGCATCCCTACGAGCATCTCCCACATTGATTTCAGGTTGAGGCACATCAGAAGGTGATGCTTCTTCTCTCTGTTGTGGAGATTGGTGTTCAGGTGCAACGTCTTCATCTGCCTCATTTGCCTCATCTGCCTCTTCCTCAATATAATAATCAAAATTTTGTGCCCACGTCAACGGATAATCAAGAACGTAAGGCAGAAGAGATTTTTCAGAGGTCGAGGTCAATGGCATAAAATCACCATCCTGCCAATTCACAAACAACACATATAAGCTGTATGGGTGGTGTGTGTACTTTCTTAATAGCTTAAGGGTGTAAGTGATGTGTTAATTTTTTTCGGCAATTAAGTTGGTTATAAGAGAGCTGTATATATACTCTTTATCTCTCTGTAAAATGGTATGAACTTTCCTTTCTACAGTGTATTTCTTTTTCATAAATCAATAAGAAAATTCTCTCAATTCTTCATTTCTCTCAAATCATATCAACAAACAACAACAAAAATATGAAAGTTCTCTTAATTCTTTACATGTGATGTCTCCAGCAATGCAAGAACCTTATTATATTTGCCATTTTCGGCCAACTTTCCCACCATCTTCCACTTACACATCCTAGGTTGTTTTTGCTCCGTCTCTTGCAAATTAAACGCCTTTCTTATGCCGGAGAAGGACTCAAATGCCCAAACCTACAGAAAATTGTATGTTAGAAACATGATATGAGTATAAATAGTTGTTATTTAATCAATAACTGATTTTAAACATTTAACTGTAGTGCGTATGTGAAGCCATAGTACGATACATGGTTTGCGCGACGTTCAATTTTTCTTGTCAGTCCAACTAGGAGGTGATTATAAGTCCTTGTTCCCCATGGATATCTATTGAACACCTCTAAGTTGTCGACAATATCCAAAACCATTGCGTCAATTTGTGTTGTGTTTTCCCGAGCTCTCAAAACATATTCATATACAAGTGCTTGCCCCAACTTGTATCGGTCCTCCTCATTGTTTGCCAGATTCAGAAATGCCTCCATCAATTCTTTAGGCTTGATGGATTTTTTCACTCCACCAAAATATTCATTCCTCAATATGTTTCCACAAGGGATTTCCGAAATGAAATTTTCCTCAATACCTGGGTGTAATCCAGTAATGAGGGTATAGTCTAAGAAGCCAAATCTAATCTTTTTACCCCCAATACAAAACCAGACCTTGTTTAAATCATTGATTGGCTTAATCCTCATCATATTTAATGCATGGATAATTTTGCACACCATATTCATATTAAACCGCATCTTGTATAAGTTTCCAAAGCAGGATGTCTTGAATAGATCTTTGTGTGCATCGTCTAATTTGTTATACACTTCATCTACTATGTGTAGTCTACACCGGCAAGTAACTTTTAAGTCGAACCATTTTGAACGCTCAAGAAGGAATGCCATATTGTCTGCAATTGAAATATAAACTGTAAACAGAAAAGACGTAAACAATTCATTTTAAAATTTTTACAAAAAGAGCAATCAAAAGAACATAAAACCTAAACCAAACACAGAACTAAAATAAATTTAAGCAGCAAATAAAGTTGCAAAAAAATAAATTATAAACGATAACTGAACGAGGGTTAAACGTTTTGGAAGAATTATCTTTTTGTGATTTTACGGATGTTGAAGTGTGAGTTGGAGTGTGCTCGATTAAACGCAATGCAAATAGAGGAAAGGGTTTTAGGTTTTGCTGTGGTCTTTCGAAGAATTACCTTTTTGTGATTTTACGGATGTTGAAGTGTGGTCGTAAACCCAACTGAAGAAGATTCTAACTATGGAGTGATTCAAGCACAAACAGTTGAGTTGAAGTATTCTCGATTAAACGCAATGCAACTGTGGAAAGGGTTTAAGGTAAACTGTGGTCCGAAAATAGAAGGAAATTAACTTAAGTAGTTGTGAACAAAACGATGATCGTTTAGTATGCGTTTAAACGGTCACAATGTTCGTTTAAATTTTGTTCACCCGGTTGGTACACGTTAATCGTTCAAGGCGTTTAAACGGTCAAACTATTCGCTTAAAATTTTGGTCACCCGCTTGGTACACGTTTAAACGTTCAAGGTGAACTTACTTTCCTTTAACCGCTTGATAAACCTTTTAATGAACGTTTAATCGTTCCATTATTCGCTTAATCGTTTATTCATCGCTTAGTATTCGCTTAAACGATCAAATAGCCGTTTAGTGATCGCTTCGTTGTCGATTAAACGACACTATAAGTCACGCCTTAATTGGGATGGGCATTTTGGAAGTTCACTTTTACCCCTTTTGTTCTCTTTCTTTAAAGGAGCTGACCACCAAAGGCCATATAAGTTGTTTTGTCGGGCCAGCGGCCATACTTGATATTTGCCACAAAGAAAATTGAAGACGAGGGTCTTCTCGACTTCCACGCTACATAAATTCATTAAATTAAAGTCAAGATCATCCTATTTTCCTCTGTTTCCATTTCACAATCTTTTCTTCTTTAACTTTTTTCTTTTATTCAAACAAAAAAATTAAATTGATTTTAATTGATATAGGCAAAGTCATGAAACATATATACAAGTATTATTGAAATTGGTGATAATTAAAAAATATTTAAGTATAATTAAAATATTTATGATACAAATAGATGGTAAAGATAAAATATTATAAAAATTATAAATATTAATTTTTAAAGTAAACTCTTTAACGAAATATTTCAAAATAAAATAATTGTCTATTTACCTAAAACGGAGGGAGTAATAGTTATTCCTAAAAAAAAAAAAAGACTTTTGAATAGTGATTTGATCTGATTTTATTCTTTTTTTTTGGGGTTTCTTCAAAACGGCCTGGTCAAACCCTTGAGATCTTATTTGGCCTAACTTATTTGAAAACAACTTATATGGCCTTTTTCTTTGAAATGACTATATTACCCTTATAGCTTCACTTCAACACTTCACTCTCGTAGGAAATGTCCATAATGCCCTTTCCCCGTCCCTTCAACCAATCTCTCTCTCTCTCTCTCTCTCTCTAAAATTGAATCCCTAAAATTCCAAGCATCGACCGCTCAAAACTCATCGTTTGTCCCGTACGTGAGTAATTTCTTCTTTTAATTCAGGTTTGTCTTTCGCCTCGCCCTTCATTATGTTAATTCATTTCAATGCACTCATTTTACTACAAATTTTACCGAATATTCGATCCGGGGACGATTTCGTAGTTGAAACTAAGGTAGAGGTGTCGTTTATCACCATTAAACATCATTTGAATAATCGTTTAAACGGATCTTATCGGACGTTTAAACGAGTATTAAACGATTGTTAAATTGCATAAACAGACTTCGTTTAAAATTTTAAACGAGCTTATCGCACGTTTAAACGAGTGTTAAACGATCGTTAATTTGTATAAACAGCGTCGTTTAAAATTTTAATTGATCTTTACTAGTCGTTTAATAGACACCATATCTCTTAACTAACTTAACGACAATTCAATTCAAAACATCTCCTTTTGTCTCATTGTTTAAACGATAATAGTTTACCTTAAGTGGTCGTTTAAACGGCCTTAATTTGTAACTAACGGTAACTAACTCAAACTCCATTTAAAATTTTCGTCGTTTAAACGACAAAGCTAATGTTGTTTAAACGACAAATGCGATGAGTTCTAAATCGCGATGCATGATGTCCAAGCGTGATGAATGATTTCGCATCGCGATGAATCACATCGCATCGCGATTCATGAAACCCCGCATCGCGATGAATTAATCAGATGACTACACACAAGTCTTGTACTTTTGTAATTTTTGAATGAAATTTGAATTCTAAAGGTGGTGTGGTGTAATGAATGGTAAATTTACTAAATTTTCATAATTTTAAGTCAAGTGTACATGTAATTTTTGTAAAGAATCGCGATGCAAGGTTTCAATTTGTTATTTCCATTTTAATATAATATAATGAAACCGCAATCTTATTTTACAATTTTCTATGCATTGCAGATGTCTTCCCTTATTGGACTACCATTTGTTATTTTGGACATTTTGTTGAGGATGAAAGCAAAGTATGGTCCTGGAGATTCAAGGGACCGCCGTAGGATTTCCACTAAGTATAGACACTTCATACGAAGAGTTATATGTCGCAAAGACAAAATATTTGCAAAGTTGATGATATAGAGATTGGTTTTCTTAGTCCAGAAATCCATGTTTTCAAGTTCCCGTCCGGATTACTTCAAATGACCATGTCAAATGGTGCTTCAATTTTAATAAACAAGGGTATTATGCTCCCATTTGTATTACCATTTTGAGCCAAGAAGTAAATAATGGAAATGGTGGTGGGAAATGGAACCGAAGAAAATAATGGAGTTGGTGGTGGTGCTGAAATGGAACCGGAAGAAAATAATAGAGTTGGTGGGTGCACTGATCAAAATGCGAATGGCTTCAATACACCGCCGAGATATGATTTTAGTCAAGAAAATAACTTCACAAATGAGCATGTTATTTCTTCAGTTGGAAGTGCATCGCGATTGGTACCCATAGACTTTGATTTGAAGGTTGACCAAGTATTCAATAACAAGAGAGAGCTTCAGGAAGCTGTGCACATGATCGCATTGCATTACAACTTCCAATTCAAAACAAAAAATCGAACAAAAGTGTGTACACATTGTGTGTGTCGATGATAATTGCACATGGCCATGAGCAACAAAGTACTCGGAATGTGATTATTTTCGTGTTCGAAAATATACGCCTAATCATACTTTCCCTTTAAATATGTCCACCGCGATCACACAAGCAACATCGTGGATTATTGGAAAGCATATCTCGCCAAGGTTCGAGGACCGCAACACTACCTATAGACCCCGCAGACATCATGAATGACGTTCGTCGAGACTTTGGGGTGCAACTAAGTTATCAAAAAGCGAGGAGGTGTAGAGAATGCTTTAACACGTATAAGGGGTTCACCCGAGGATAGTTACACTAAGTTGGCCGCATATGCCCATAACTTGACATTGGCTAATCCAGAACTGTCTACTTTTAGAGCGTGACAAATAAAACCGCTTCAAGTATTTTTTTGGCTTACGGTCCTTGCATTTATGGATTTCACCATGCAATACGTCCAGTAGTTGTTGTCGATGGAACATTCCTTACCGAAAGATATAAAGGTACGTTGATTATCGCTACCTATCAGGATGGAAATATGCAGATATATCCTCTTGCGTGGGCCATTGTTGATTCTGAGAATGATGCTTCGTGGCTTTGGTTTTTTACGAAGTTGAAAGAAGTAACAGGTGACGATGATGGACTTGTTGTGATATCTGACCGACATAAAAGTCTTATTAGTGCTTTCGGAATTGTTTTTCAAAATGCACGTCATGCGCATTGTATCTATCATATAAAAGGCAACTTAAGGACTGTAACTCGAAAGGCCGAGACTATCTCACTTTTTAAGAGAGCGGCGAGGCTTATACCACGATGAGTTTCGAAAGCATATGTCCCAAATTGAGAAAACTGACGAGAAGGGGTGGAAGTATCTTAGCGAAACAAATTTCGAAACCTGGGCCCGGTCACATTTCAAAGGAGACCGTTACAATAGCATGATCAAACAATGCAGAGTCTCTGAACTCAATGTTTAAAAAATCCCGACAGACTCCTTTAGTTGCACTGTTTGATAGTGTCGGGAAAAAGCTACGTGCTTGGTTTTTCGAGAGACGTGAGGACGCACAACGTTGTGGAACCCAATTAACCCCAAAGAATGGAAGAAAAATTACGCAAGTCGGTGAATTGTCCAAGAAGTTCACTACTGAACCCATTGATGCGCATAACTATGTGGTGAGGAGCGGTACCAAGAACTTCATTGTTAATTTTGATGTGAGTACTTGCACTTGCGAAATTTCAATTAGACCACATACCATGCGAGCATGTAATAGCAAAGCAAAAGTAAAAGTTTTTCGGTCTACCCGATGTGCTCAACATTTTATTCCACCGAGTGTTGGAGATTGGCATATGCCGAAACAATCTTCCCGGTACAAATGAAGATGAATGGGACATTCCGACAATATTAAAGAAATGACGATCTTGCCACCTTTAGTCCGACCACGAGGTGGACGTCGTAGAACAAGAAGGATACCGTCAACCGGAGAGTTTCCATCGAGACAAAAATGAGGTGCCAAAAGTAGGGCACAACAGATCGTCCCGTCGTGATCAAACACCTATGAGCGATAGGCAATCACATATTTAGTAATCGTTTGAATTTAATTCAAGAATTCACGTATTGATTCTATTGAATTTAGTTTGGATTGTTTTTGTATTTAAATTTAGTAATTGTGTATTTTAACACGGACTCTCAAATTGAATAAAAGCATTTCATAATTTTTCAAATAATGTAGAAGAAATACACACATGTTGTCCGAGTTTCCTTCGTCTTTGGCCATTTTTGTTTGTGTATTCGGTTCGTGGAGAAGAAATAATTCTCTTGTTAACACGATTTCAAATGCAATTTTGCTTGTGTAGACAATGGAAGTGAGATGAAATTTTTTGTGTGCGCACAATGGAAGTGAGATGAAACGCTGTTTTTGTGTTTCGCGCTTGTTTTATTTATGGCTTAAATTAGTTTGGTTCATCGCATTTTTAAAATTTCCCAATCGCGATGATTAATAAGTTCATCGTGCAATGCAACATATATGTGCATCGCGATGTGAACATTTGTGCATCGCGATTCATTCAAAAGATAAATCAAAATCAATTTACTGAAATATTAGTTTTTAAGTTGTATTAAGTACATATTCATATTTTAAAAAAAAAAACAGATAAACTTCACATGGGCATCGCGATGCATGCCCATTAGAAATGATTAAAACTAATGTTTTTATTTCACTTGTTGTTTGTATTAAGGACATATTTGTAGTTTTGACTAAAAGATAAACTTCACACTGTGTATCGCGATGCACGTTTTGCACATCGCGATGCTAATATTTGTGCATCGCGATGCAAACATATGTGCATCGCGATGTGAACATTTGTGCATCGCGATGCATTCAAAAGATAAATCAAAATCAATTTACTGAAATATTAGTTTTTAAGTTGTATTAAGTACATATTCATATTTTTGAAAAAAACAGATAAACTTCACATGGGCATCGCGATGCATGCCCATTAGAAATGATTAAAACTAATGTTTTTATTTCACTTGTTGTTTGTATTAAGGACATATTTGTAGTTTTGACTAAAAAGATAAACTTCACACTGTGCATCGCGATGCACGTTTTGTACATCGCGATGCTAACATGTCTGCATCGCGATGCAACCATTTATGCATCGCGATGCAACCATCTTTTTCGGGACATCGCGATGCAGAAATATTACTCGTTTATTCTATCCATTTAGACGGTTAGTTTAAAATATGTGTTTAATATGCTCATTTATTTTCCCCGTTTCCCAAAGTGTAATCCCAAAGCCCCAAGGAGACTGTTCAGCCAACCAACCGGTAGGAATTTTAATATAAATTAAAACAACCCATTAATATCAACCATTCATTTCCACACAGAAATTACTGAATACATCACAACACTATTTCCATGGCCGATTACACCAAACAACAACAACAACAAGAATAACATGGATAGATATTCTCGTCCAAATGAAGAAAGAACATGATGCAATTCATGGTGAAGCTGTTGAATTGATCAAAAGATTGATTCCAACATTCGATGAAGAGATGCTCACTTACCCATTTCTGCACCCAACTCCCCTGTTCAGAATGAATGATGCATTGAATGATGTAAAGGCGGTACCTGTGCTCATTGACCTTGAAGGATCCACTTGTTCAAGTGTCAATAACAATAACAATGTTTAGGTTATTTTCGTTTTTTTTTTCTGTTTTTTTTTGTACTTCTTTTGACCTTGTATGATGCATTTCTTTTCTGTTATTTGACTTTATAATATATAAAAGCTTTGTTTAATATTTATTTACCCATTTATGTTATTTGGCTTTATTTGGATGGATGTAACATCGGCTATATGAAAATATAGGTTCGACAAAACTATATATGTTGTAATTGCTTAAAATAACTCAGAACAGAATACATAATAAACGTTTAAACTTATACCGTTTAAACAAAAAATAACTCGTAATAATAATAACATAATAAACGATTTGTCGTTTAAACGTAAAGATGTTCGTTTAAACATCGAAAAACTGTATGTTGTGAATTACATGAGGAATTAGATCCTAGATCTTTGGTCTTTCCCCCCTTCTATTACAAGAGGTCTCTTCCTGCCTTTGTAATAAACGAGGCCATAAACTAAGCTCTTAATTGATTGGTGACCCAAGATCTATGATCGCATCTCACGTGAAGTTTGAGGTATTGTGGCGACAGCCAAGAAGGCGTCGTCCACATGTCCTGCACCCCATCATCACCTGGCGATGACGGAAGTCGTGATGGCTCGCAAGATACTTCTTGCGCTCCTGAGGTCGCCATAAGATACTTCTTGCGTTCCTGGAACGGGCAGATCTTGGAACAGGCATATGTCCATTTGACATAATGCCATGGGAAGCAAAAATATTATGCGGGACCAGCCAGGACATTTAGGTTATCTTAAGGGATTGTGGTATGGAAGGAAGGTAGTGTAAGACTTTGAATGAGAGTTGAGTTCATTAAATAGATATTTTTGTCGTTTAAAAAAACCTGATTGATGTTTGAACGATTAGGTGGCCGTTTAAACGTACATTTAAGACATATCGCAAAAAAGATTGTTTAGAAGATCTTTGAAAAAGAAGGTCCATGAACCTGCTTTTTGAAAATATAAAAAGTTGATGTTTGCACGGCAGACCTAGACCTAGTTGACAGACTAGTTGACAAGATGTACCTTTTTTTAAAATTAATAATTGTAAAATATGAAAACACAATTTCATTAAGACACTAATGAATTGTCGTTTAAACGTAATAATTATTTAAACGTTTAAACGTGTCCGTTTAAACGTACATTTAAAAACATGACAGTTAAAAGTCTGTTGAGATTCCCAAAAAAGACTGTTCATACTCCATGTATATATTCGAGATGCTGTAGTCGTTTACAAGCGATTCATTCTCAAACATTCATTTTCTAAAATCTTATTGCCTCATCACGATATTTCTATGGCCGATTCCTACAACTACATGGAGAATGAACGTAATGCAATACGAAGCGAAGTAGTTGTGTTGATGAAACGATTGATCGATTGGTTTGGTGAAGCTGCGATCCGTGACTGTATTGTGCACCCAAATCCCCTGTTAAAAATGTATGATGCATTTCTTCAAGCAAAGGAGACTGTACCTGTTATTGAGATTGAAGAATCAAGCTATTCTAGTAATGATGTATAGGTTATTTTCCTCTTTTTTTTTTCTATTTCTTTGTACTTCTTCTGTTATTTGACTTTATAATATATAAAATTATAAAAATATAAGCTTTGTTGAATATTATTTCTTTGGATGGATGTTAAACGGATATATGAAACGTACATTTAAAAAAACATGACTGTTGTCTGTTGAGATACCTTTACGTTTCAAGTCGTTTAAACTTATACCGTTTTGGAAAATAAACGTTTAAACGACTTGAAAAGTAAAGGTATCCGTTTAAACGTCAAGGTATCCGTTTAAACGTACATTTGAAAAAACGAGGCTTCAACGTTTCCCAAAGAAGACTGTTGAGGTTGAAGAATCAAGCTTAATTCAATGCATCCTGTCAAACATCCTGTTTAAAAAGTTAATACATCCTGTCAAACTTGTCGGCCATGCTTAAACCACTTTGTATTTTTTTTCAAATAGCACATTCATGAACCTCAAGCTGTAGGACAACTTTGTCCTGTATATCAACAAATCCAATCAAGTTTCTCTTTATTTAAGGAACTTATTTCTTATTCAAATCCTTACAATACAATCCTCTGAAAACTTTCAAAACCTCCAAAGATAAACATAGTCCTATACATCTGATCTTTTCACGGTCCAAAACTTTCAAAAACCTTCTACTCTTCTTGACCTTCTTCTCGTCTTTCTTTCAAGATGACCAAGCTCGTCCTGCGCAAATATTCTTGGATTTCATGGCATTATGTCAAATGGACATATGTTAGCTCCAATATCTGGCCGTTTCAGGAACGCAAGAAGTATCTTGTGGTGATGTCAGAAGAGCAAAAACAATCTTGCGAACCATAATGGCTTCTGTCATCACCATTCTCCTCCATTTTCACCTCCCGTGATATGGTCTCACCACAGACGTGAGATCATTATAGTGCAAATGGGTCACCCCCATTATAAGAGGAAAGATCCAAGTGAGGTAGAAAATGAAGACGAAAATAAACTTATCCAATTTTTACCTCCTATACACATTCGGCTGGATCTTTCTGATGGTGGTAATGGAAGAAGAAAAGGAGGATAAGTATATATTTACCATCTTGTTGCCAGAACTAAGAGGGCCTACAAACTTGATCAGGAGAAAAGATGTCTATATTTACCATCTTGTTGCCAGAACTAAGAGTAGATGTAGAATCAGGATGCAAAGTCTCAGAATCGCGATGCATGATTTCTAAATCGCGATGCATGATTTCTGCTTCACGATGAATGATTTCTGCATCGTGATGAATCTCATCTGCATCGCGATGCATGAAACGTTGCATCGCAATGAATTAACCAGGATGCTACACACAAGTTTTGTACTTTAGTAATTTTTGAATGAAATTTGAATTCTGAAGGTGGTTGTGGTGTAATGAATGGTAAATTTACTAAATTTTCATAATTTTAAGTCAAGTGTACATGTAATTTTTGTAAAGGTCTCGTAATCGCGATTAATGATTATCGAATCGCGATGAATCACATCCGCATCGCAATTGATGAATGTTTGCATCGCGATGAATCACCTTTTGAATCAAAGACATGTCAAGATCCCAAAAATAGAACATAATATATTAACTGTAAACAACTAACTATAGATCTAATTATAAACAAATTATATTACAGGTCTTTAAGAGGGCCTACAAACTTGATCAGGAGAAAGATGTCTATATTTACCATCTTGTTGCCAGAACTAAGAGTAGATGTAGAAGTAGGACTAGATCAGTTGTTGCAATTTGCCCAGTTTAGGTTAATAATAATGACATTTCGTTTAAACCACATTTCCTTATGGCAACATCAACTGTCCTTTCCTATCATTTGTAAGCACATAAACAAAATAGGCATTTACAATACATAAAACAAAAACAATTCCCATGTACATCTTCTTCCAAGCATTTTGTTTTTTAGCATTCTCAACTCAAGCTCAAGCCTTTCAATTTCTTTATTTAGAGATAAATTTCTCTTCTTTCTTGGACAACTTCACTTCCATCTTCGAAATTTTCATTTGCAAATCATGTACCTCATCTTTATGTTCGTTGATTACCTCAATCGCTTTCTTAGGAAACCGATCAACCCATTCAAAGTACCCACAATTCTTTTGGGGTCCTACAAATAATTGGACAATTGAACATATCGTTAATATTATAATCCCTTTTACCGCATAAATGATAAAATAAAAGTCGATTACCTTGTAATTTGGACATCCATTAAACCTCATTCCGGGTGTTTTCTCGTCAATGACGTCCATCTGGAGCTCTCAAGCCACATCTACAAAATTTATTACGAGATTTGTCGCTTTGTTGTTCAACCGAGCCAATCGTTGAAGATGAAGCCATGAATTGTTCCAAATATATATATATATATATATATATATAAGAGAAAGAGAGAGAGAGAGAGAGAGAGAGAGAGAGAGAGTAAGAGAGATAGAATAAAGAAGGAAGATATAATATAATATACAAAAACCTAATTTCCCCGAAGGAACTCAAAAAAATTCAAGATATAATAATATAATATACGGTTGTGTCGTTTAAACGTTTATGGTGTCGTTTAAACAGTATTTAATCCAAAAAGAGTTTATGAGAATATTTAGCGTTTAAAAACCAATCAAAACTTCAAAACGTTATGTTTCGCTCAGTTAAAACATGTCGTTATGTTTCGTTAAAACATGTCGTTATGTTTCGCTCAGTTAAAACATGTCGTTGTGTTTCGTTAAGACATGTCGTTATGTTTCGCTCAGTTAAGACATGTCGTTGTGTTTCGTTAAGACATGTCGTTATGTTTCGCTCAGTTAAGACATGTCGTTATGTTTCGTTAAGACATATCGTTATGTTTCGCTCAGTTACAACATGTCGTTAAGTTTCGTTAAGACATGTCGTTCTGTTTCGCTCAGTTAAAACATGTCGTTGTGTTTCGTTAAGACATGTCGTTATGTTTCGCTCAGTTAAAACATGTCGTTGTGTTTCGTTAAGACATATCGTTATGTTTCGCGATGTTAAAACATGTCGTTGTGTTTCGTTAAGACATATCGTTATGTTTCGCTCAGTTAAAACATGTCGTTGTGTTTCGTTAAGACATGTCGTTATGTTCGCTCAGTTAAGACATGTCGTTGTGTTTCGTTAAGACATATCGTTATGTTTCGCTCAGTTACAACATGTCGTTAAGTTTCGTTAAGACATGTCGTTCTGTTTCGCTCAGTTAAAACATGTCGTTGTGTTTCGTTAAGACATGTCGTTATGTTTCGCTCAGTTAAAACATGTCGTTGTGTTTCGTTAAGACATATCGTTATGTTTCGCGATGTTAAAACATGTCGTTGTGTTTCGTTAAGACATGTCGTTATGTTTCGCTCAGTTAAAACATGTCGTTGTGTTTCGTTAAGACATGTCGTTATGTTTCTCGGTTAAAACATGTCGTTAAGTTTCGTTAAGGCATGTCGTTATGTTTCGCTCGGTTAAAACATGTCGTTGTGTTTCGTTAAGACATGTCGTTATGTTTCGCTCGGTTAAAACATGTCGTGTGTTTCGTTAAGACATATGTCGTTTTGTTTCGCCGTTAAAACATGTCGTTGTGTTTCGTTAAGACATGTCGTTATGTTTCGCCGTTAAAACATGTCGTTGTGTTTCGTTAAGACATATCGTTATGTTTGTTAAAACATGTCGTTGTGTTTCACATATCGTTATGTTTCGCTCGTTAAAACATGTCGTTGTGTTTCGTTAAGACATGTCGTTATGTTTCGCGTTAAAACATGTCGTTGTGTTTCGTTAAGACATATCGTTATGTTTCGCGATGTTAAAACATGTCGTTGTGTTTCGTTAAGACATGTCGTTATGTTAAAGTTAAAACATGTCGTTGTGTTTCGTTAAGACATGTCGTTATGTTTCGCTCAGTTAAAACATGTCGTTGTGTTTCGTTAAGACATATCGTTATGTTTCGCTCAGTTAAAACATGTCGTTGTGTTTCGTTAAGACATGTCGTTATGTTTCGCTCAGTTAAAACATGTCGTTGTGTTTCGTTAAGAGATATCGTTATGTTTCGCGATGTTAAGACATGTCGTTGTGTTTCGTTAAGACATATCGTTATGTTTCACTCAGTTAAAACATGTCGTTGTGTTTCGTTAAGACATGTCGTTATGTTTCGCTCAGTTAAAACATGTCGTTGTGTTTTGTTAAGACATATCGTTATGTTTCGCTCAGTTAAAACATGTCGTTGTGTTTGTTAAGACATATCGTTATGTTTCACTCAGTTAAAACATGTCGTTGTGTTTCGTTAAGACATGTCGTTATGTTTCGCGATGTTAAAACATGTCGTTGTGTTTCGTTAAAACATGTCGTTATGTTTCGCTCAGTTACAACATGTCGTTAAGTTTCGTTAAGACATGTCGTTCTGTTTCGCTCAGTTAAACACATGTCGTTGTGTTTCGTTAAGACATGTCGTTATGTTTCGCTCAGTTAAAACATGTCGTTGTGTTTCGTTAAGACATATCGTTATGTTTCGCGATGTTAAAACATGTCGTTGTGTTTCGTTAAGACATACCGTTATGTTTCGCTCAGTTAAAACATGTCGTTATGTTTCGCACGTGATGGGCACATGACGGACTTAATGGAAAAATACTAACGGCATCCACCAAAAGGACCAATTGTGTCTAATTTTCATAGTTAAGGGACAAAAATATGAAAAAAAATTGTTAAAGGACTAATGGTAGAATCAACCATAGTCAAAGGACTAGTAATGTCATTATCCCTTTAAACTTCTAAACGATTAAATAAAAAAAATTAAACGATCATTTATTAAACGTTTAAATATATTGCTCAGTTGAAACAACTAATTTTTATAGCATTTAAACATCAAATAAAAAATATTTAGAAATAAGTTTAATAAAAATATTCAGCGTTTTTTTTTATAAAACTTCTTTCTAAATATTGTTTAAACGTTTATACACAAACGTTTAAACGTTAATTTCCCGCCAAAAATTCTGACCTTTATTTCCCGCCGAAAGGAATTCAATAAAATGCAGAAATAATTAAACAAAATATATATAGAACGTTTAAACGTTTGTTTGGATCGTTTAACCGATCATTTACGTTTAAACGTTTGTTTGAAATTAAATAAAATAAATTAAACGATGAAAGAATATTTAGCGTTTAAACAACTAATTTAAACTTCTAAACATTTCATATACACTTTGGGTTGTGATGTATTCTGTGGAAATGAATGGTTGATATTAATGGGTTGTTTTAATTTATATTAAAATTCCTACCGGTTGGCCGAACAGTCTCCTTTGGGCTTTGGGATTACTCTTTGGGAAACGGGGAGAAATAAATGAGCATATTAAACACATATTTTAAACTAACCGTTTAAATGGATAGAATAAACGAGTAGATTAAACAGTTATTTTTAAACTATTCCACTTAAACCCATGTGAAGTTTATCTTTTTTTTGTCAAAAATATGAATATGTACTTAATACAACAATATGAATATGTACTTAATACAGCTTAAAAACTAATATTTCAGTAAATATGAATATGTTCGCATCGCGATACATCGAACGTTCGCATCGCGATTCACGAATGTTCACATCGCGATGCACTAATGTTTGCATCGCGATTCAGTAATATTAGCATTACGATGAACTTATTAATCATCGCGATTGGGAAATTTTAAAAATGCGATGAACCAAACTACAAACTAATTTAAGCCATAAATAAAACAAGCGCGAAACACAAAAACAGAACGTTTCATCTCACTTCCATTGTCTGCACACAAAAAAAATTTCATCTCACTTCCATTGTCTACACCAGCAACTTCTTCTCTCTGAAATCGAGTGTTAACAAGAGAATTATTTCTTCTCCACGAACCGAATACACAAACAACAAAAATGGCCAAAACGACGAAGGAAACTCGGACAACAGTGTGTATTTCTTCTACATTATTTGAAAAATTATGAAATGCTTTTATTCAATTTGTGAGTCCGTGTTAAAATACTTGGGAATCGCGATTCTAGGGTTCTTAAGACTCGGAAATCGCGATTCTAGGGTTCAATTTATTCTAGGGTTCTTAAGACTTGAAAATTATGTAATGCTTTAATCAATTCTAGGGTTCTTAAAACATAACTTTTAGGGCACTAGCGTATAATATATGAATAATAATTCATAGTGTGTGCATGGAAATACAACAAAGGTGACATATAAAAATTGTTTGGATTTCAGTATTCAAGATGATTTCTATGCATATTGGTTTACTTTCTTCGTTTCAATAAATTTACTCTTTGGTAATAACATGGAATATCCCCGTTGTTATGCGGCTTCAAACAGAAACAAACCGCACCATTAAAATACGATGCGCCTCATACTCTGAATAAACAGATTAAGACATTTCAATTCGTGAAAATCACCTACAAGCCCCAGAAAACACCGTTTTGAAAGCGATTGAAGCCATTATCCAAGACAAAATTATAGAAAAATATTGTACAGTTGATAGTTCTATAATGGCAATGATTGTAGGATGTTACGTAAAGGATGACAAGTCTTTCTTGTTTGGAAAGAAAGACTTAGAGATTAAAGCAAGGCATGCAAAGCTTCTGATTGGAATCAGTGACGGGGAGGAGGAAATCAAGATTAACTTTTACAACATCGAACGATCAGATTTCCTTCTAAGGCACTTCCCCGAAAAAGAATCAAGGAAATCAAAAGACTACAAGCTGAGCCCAACCCTTATATGTAGTCGGATTCAGGCCATTATGCCCAGTGAAGATCAAAGGGATATCAACGACGTTGCAATTTTGACGACACTGCTCGTTCTTGCAACCTTCCTTGTCCCAACAACCAGCAGCTACATACCATGGGCATATATCAACATATTATCGGACTTCGACAAAATTTCCACCTACAATTGGTCAGAACATATTGTCGACAGGTTGATAAATGCCATGGAAACTAGAAAGGATGACAACATCGAGAAATGCGTACTGCTGCTACCGGTAACTTTTTTACACTCACTTGTAACTAATTTCAAAATTTCCATATACAGTGCATATTGATTTGTTTGTACTAACAAGAGGGTTGAATTTGCACATGCAGTATTGGTTATGCGAGCGAACAAACATCATCAAACCCATTGTAGAAGAGGATATCCCAAGATTACTCAAATGGGATCTGTCAGGGATGTCAAACATTTTCAAAAATCAGATTTCAATTCTGCCATGAAGAAAAAGGTAAGTGTATAAAATGTGCCTTTAGTATCTAATTACAAATAACAAACAATGCATTTTCGATGCATCTCCCCTAACATCGTTAAGACATTTACTTTCTTGCTTTTGCAGAAATTTCATCATTTCCCCAAGGCAACACCAACTGAAATAGAAACATTATGGGGAATCAAAACACATGAAGAAGAAATGTGTGCTGATAAGGATGCTCAACTTCAAATTCGGGGAGCGAAAAAAAGAATTTTTGACACCGGCCTCTTTGAAGCGAGATTGATGATACGCAACAAGTTGAAAACAAGCTGCGGGAATTTAAAAAGAGCGATCAAGCGATTGTCCACCATTGAATCAAAGGACAAAGAAATTCAAGAAAAGGACAATGAAATTGAATTGTTGAAAACTCAGTTCCTTGAAGAGCAAAATATAAGCAAGTCGCTCAACGCCAAAATGGATGAAAGTTCCTCTCAACTAGATGCCAATCACAACGAAATAGAGAGGATACAAACCGAGTTGACAAAAGGATTTGAAATAGACGCTAAATATCTTTGAAATAGAGGCTAAGGATGTGAAATAGAATCTCTCAAATCGAATTAGCCAAGCTTGGAAAAATCATCCGAAAAGCAACAAGCCGCCGAAAATCTAACGTCGCATACGGATGAATTGAATTTGAAGCTACGTGAAGAAATAGAAAGCTTAAGAGTTGAATTCGGTGCGCAAAGAACAAATGCGATGCTCCAAAGCGAGTTGGTTGAAAAATCAAAGACACTAGAAGCTAAGGCTACCGAAGTTGAAAATCGAAATATGAATTAGCAAAGCTTGAACAAAAATCAACCGACCAGGCCCAAGAGCAACAAGCTGCAATGAATTTGAAACTTCTTCAAAAAGCGAGGTTCAAGCTCTAAGCAACAAACTATCAACAATGGCGAAGAGATGGAGATGCTAAGGGCACAACAGAACAACCCCAAAGAACCGCGAAACAGATGATACCATCCGATCGATTCGAAGGACGTACAAACCACGTCAAAGAAAGAATCGAAGAAGATCTTCAAACAGATGATGATTCGGATGATTTTGTTAATCCGCCGAGTCTAAAAGAAAAGTGCCATGTCTCCTTCTTCATTGGCCAAAGGCGTAAAGAACGAGCGGACCGCAAGAGGAAGAATAAAGGTGATTCTCGGGGACAAAGGGGATGATATTCAAGTTTATAAGAAAAGAAACACGATCCCCAACTACCACTCAACGATGATCATGAGCCTTAAGGTCATGAAGAAAGAAGTGAGGATGCAATGAACCATATTTACCAAACATTTGGGGGAGAGGAGTAAGTGAAACTAATATTGTTCAATTTCAAAATATCAAATTATTCATGCTTCGATAATACTTACGTAAATATGGTTTTTGTTCGACATATTAATATGCTCCTCACATTATGCGGCGCGTGTCTTGCAAGTGGAGACATTGTCCCAATAATGGACACGAGAAGTACACGCCAATCTTACACAACGATAAACTAGAAAACTTTGTATGTATTGTACTTATTAAGCTTTGATATGTGATATTTTATTTTCGAAAGAATAACTAGTTTTCTTTGTTTACACATCGACACTGGGCACATGTCGTACAACAAATACTCAAAAAGGAAAAACCGAATTGAACTGTTTTTACATCCGATAAGAATCATCCTAATTCCTTAACGTATAAGATTATTAATTGATTGTGAAAACTAACATTGAAAATGTAATTTAGACTTTGTTGTAAGAGGTGGGGAAGAGTACCGGTCGTAGAAGCAAAGATAGACAACGTGTTGAAAGAGGCAATGAAAACCGATGATGAGATATTCATCTTCCCTATCAACACACCCGTGCGAGAAATGAACAGGGAGTGCGTGATCTTTGGACACTACGGTTTTCTCGTAAAGCGAAATGTCCCGGACCTCTACAACTCTTACATCCATCCAAAGGCAAAGAAAGATTGGCATTTGGAAAGGGCAAAGAAACTAGTGAGTAATCTACGACTATTTAATCAAAATACAACAAAAAAATCACGCATTAACTATTTTTTGTTTTTGTTTTTATATTTTTTGTGTGAATATTTTACTTTACGTAAACCACGTTGAAGGAAAGATGCGTGAAATAATAAAAGAATTGCCCCTGGATAAAACATCCAAAAGATTCAAAGGATTAAGCGGAAAAACTTCAAATGTCCGATAAAAACATGTGCGGAATCACCCCAACAAGCGCCAAACACCGAAGCTGCGGCATCATCGTCTGCATGTTGATTGAATATCTATTAAACGGGTCATCAATACCCAAAATATGACATTCATCAATGCAACAAATACAGAGCGAGAATAGTTGAGGGGATGATGATAGAGGGGCACATGAAGAAATGAATCGGCGGACATCCAATTTTGTAATAATTGTAAATTTTGGAATTTTGTAATTTTTGTATATATATATATATATATATATGATGAGTACACAAGTCTTGTAAATTTTGTAATTTTTGAATGAAATTTGAATTCGAAGGTGATTGTGGGGTAATGATAAGTACATGTAATTCACATTTGTAAATTTTTGAATGATTTCTGCATCGCGATGAATCACATCTGAATCGCGATGAATTAATCAGGATGACTACACACAAGTCTACTTTTGTAAATTTTGAATGAAATTTGAATTCTGAAGGTGGTTGTGGTGTAATGAATGGTAAATTTACTAAATTTTCATAATTTTAAGTCAAGTGTACATGTAATTTTTGTAAAGAATCAGGATGCAAAGTCTCAGAATCGCGATGCATGATTTCTAAATCGCGATGCATGATTTCTGCATCGCGATGAATGATTTCTGCATCGCGATGAATCTCATCTGCATCGCGATGCATGAAACGTTGCATCGCGATGAATTAATCAGGATGACTACACACAAGTTTTGTACTTTAGTAAATTTTGAATGAAATTTGAATTCTGAAGGTGGTTGTGGTGTAATGAATGGTAAATTTACTAAATTTTCATAATTTTAAGTCAAGTGTACATGTAATTTTTGTAAAGAATCAGGATGTAAAGTCTCAGAATCGCGATGCACGATTTCTAAATCGCGATGCATGATTTCTGCATCGCGATGAATGATTTCTGCATCGCGATGAATCTAATCTGCATCGCGATGCATGAAACGTTGCATCGCGATGAATTAATCAGGATGACTACACACAAGTTTTGTACTTTAGTAATTTTTGAATGAAATTTGAATTCTGAAGGTGGTTGTGGTGTAATGAATGGTAAATTTACTAAATTTTCATAATTTTAAGTCAAGTGTACATGTAATTTTTGTAAAGAATCGGGATGCAAGGTCTCGAATCGCGATGAATCACATGTGCAGCGATTGATGAATGTTTGCATCGCGATGAATCACCTTTTGAATCAAAGACATGTCAAGATCCCAAAAACGAACATAATATATTAACTATAAACAACTAACTACGATCTAATTATAAACAAATTATATTACAGGTCTTTATGGATCTAGATCTAAACAATAAAGGTCTACAGCTAACTTCTTCCTCCATTTCATTATATGAGGATTGTCTACAAGTTCCACCGACTTCCCTGTGGTTAAAAACTCCATATATTTGAGCACAAAAACTCCACATGGACCCCTGTGACATATTCAAACCACCAATTATTTCATACAGTCAATGAATAATTTTAATATAGCAAAACATATCAATTTAATGGATCACTTACCCGTGACTTTGTCTTGGATAGCCTTTGACCCTGTCTATGATGAGTCTACTACATTTAATTCCAACCTGCTTTGCCATTCGTGGGATACATTTGATAGCAGGGTCAATTTCAGCATCAATTTGCTTCAGGGTTAGGCAGGATTGATCGGGGTCATATACATACAGTTTTGACTTCTCAAACTCAACCACGCATAAAATCCAGTGGCTGTTGATGGCGACTGGAAAGTATATGTGAGTACATTCTTTCCATGATCTCCCATTTGAGGACCAAGTTCCGTCGACAAAATTCATAATATGTGGAGGGAACTTGTAGTTTTGAAACTCTTTTTTACTTGGGTAACTAGTCTTCAAATTTGACACCTCAATCCTAATGTTCTCTAGTAACAGGTGTCCATTAGAGCTCCGTGTGCCAAAAGATAAAGGATACTTCATTTGCCTTTCTCTCATCAAAGAGATGGCCAAATCAATATCTTTGAAAAAGGCAAAAATTAAAATATGAGAGTTAAACAAGATTATTAAGTTAGAATGTAATTAATTTAATAAAATAACTTACCCGATCGTCAAGAAATAATCTCCGATAGAACAACTTTAAACCACTCTTTGCCATCGGCGATATGATATTCACCTAAAGTCAAACTGTTCGATCTATGAAAATTAAGAAATTGCATAAGTAATCAAATAAAATGATAACAAAAAATAACCAACTAGTTAATTGTTATTTGAATAGGAAAGTTAAGAGTCTTACTTAGTATCGGTTTCGTACCAACGCATGAACCGTTCGAGCTTAGCAGGTCGGATCCGGAAGTGATCAATTTCGAACCATCGACGAATGTTCTCGATTTTTCTATTACCGGAGGGCTCACTCCGTAGTGTAGGGAGTTCTCACAAACGCCGATGGTTTTCTCGTCTCTTCACTCCAGTCTCGAACATTCCCGCATTCGAGCTCTTTTCTTGTCCTTTTAACTCTAAATCCTCCTTGATTTGAGCTCTCCTCGATTCTGAATTATCCACTCCCGCTCTTCCTCGACATTATCCCCAGTCGGGCACCGCTCCGCTCCACAGATCCTCGTTAGAGTCCTCTCGGGCTCAGATCATCCCCATCTCCACTTGATCCTCATTGTGTGTCTCCACACAAGCCTCGTGGTTCTCGCCCGGTCTCCATTCCCAAAACATCCCCCCCCCTCATAGACCGATGTCCGCCGAAACACTATCACCCTTAGGGCTCGACCTCTCCCTCCTTTGCACAATCAATGCATCAACCTTTTGGTCTAATGCATCGACCTTCCGGTCTAATGCATCGATCTTGCTCCCCAAAGACCTCTCCAAATTTGCCAGAATCCAAAACCTCCCTCATCAAATCAATGAAAAATGATCTGGAGGGGTACCTCTAGGCATCTGTAGTGGCATCCGTATTGGCATCTATACGTGCATCCCTACGAGCATCTCCACATTGATTTCAGGTTGAGGCACATCAAAGGTGATGCTTCTTCTCTCTTGTGGAGATTGGTGTTCAGTGCAACGTCTTCATGCCTCATCTTCCTCAATATAATAATCAAAATTTTGTGCCCACGTCAACGGATAATCAAGAACGTAAGGCGTAAGAGATTCTTCGAGGTCGAGGTCAATGGCATGAAATCACCATCCGCCAATTCACAAACAACACATATAAGCATATAAGTATGGGTGGTGTGTGTAATTTCTTAATAGCTTAAGGGTGTAAGTGATGTGTTAATTTTTTCGCATTAAGTTGGTTATAAGAGAGCGTATATATACTCTCTATCTCTCCGTAAAATGGTATGAACTTTCCTTTCTACAATGTATTTCTTTTTGATAAATCAATAAGAAAATTCTCTCAATTCTTCATCTCTTTCAAATCATATCAACAAACAACAACAAAAATATGAAAGTTCTCTTAATTCTTTACGTGATGTCTCCAAGAATGCAAGAACCTTATTATATTTGGCATTTTTCGCCAACTTTCCCACCATCTTCCACTTACACATCCTAGGCTGTTTTTGCTCCGTCTCTTGCAAATTAAACGCCTTTCTTATGGGAGAAGGACTCAAATGCCCAAACCTACGAAAATTGTATGTTAGAAACATGATATGAGTATAAATAGTTGTTATTTAATCAATAAGCGATTTTAAACATTTACCCAGTAGTGCATATGTGAAGTCATAGTACGATACATGGTTTTGCGACCTTCAATTTTTCTTATCCAACTAGGAGGTGATTATAAGTCCTTGTTCCCCATGGATATCTATTGAACACCTCTAAGTTGTCGACAATATCCAAAACTATTGCGTCAATTTGTTTTGTGTTTTCCCGAGCTCTCAAAACATATTCATATACAAGCCGCCCCAACTTGTATCGGTCCTCCTCATTGTTTGCCGATTCAAATGCCTCCATCAATTCTTTAGGCTTGATGGATTTTTCACTCCACCAAAATATTCATTCCTCAACTGTTTCCACCGGGATTTCGAAATGAAATTTTCCTCAATACCCGGGTGTAATCCAAGAATGAGGGTATAGTCCGAGAAGCCAAATCTGATCTTTTACCCCAATACAAAACCGACTCGTTTAAATCATTGATTGGCTTAATCCTCATCATATTTAGTGCATGGGTAAGTTTGCACACCATATTCATATTATCCCGCATCTTGTATAAGTTTCCAAAGCAGATGTCTTGAATAGATCTTTGTGTGCATCGTCTAATTTGTTATACACTTCATCTACTATGTGTAGTCTACACCTGCAAGTAACTTTTGAGTCGAACCATTTTGAACGCTCAAGAAGGAATGCCATATTGTCTACAATTGAAATATAAACTCAAAATGTAAAAGACGAAAACAATTCATTTTAAAATTTTTACAAAAGTGCAATCAAAAGAACATAAAACCTAAACCAAACACGAATCGAAATAAATTGCCAAAGAATAAAGTTGCAAAAAAAATTATAAACGATAACCGAACGAGGGTTAAACGTTTTGGAAGAATTATCTTTTTGTGATTTTACTGATGTTGAAATGTGAGTTGGAGTGTGCTCGATAAACGAAATGCAAATAGAGGAAAGGGTTTTTGCTGTGGTCTTTCGAAGAATTACCTTTTGTGATTTTACGGATGTTGAAGTGTGGTCGTAAACCCAATCAAGAAGATTCGAACTATGGAACTCGATTCAAGCACAAACGGTTGAGTTGAAGTAGTTGTGAACAAAACGATGATCGTTTAGGGTAAAGGGTTTAAGGTAAACGTGGTCCGAAAATAGAATGAAATTAACTTAAGTAGTTGTGAACAAAACGATGATCGTTTAGTATGAGTTTAAACGGTCAAAATGTTCGTTTAAATTTTTTAAACGGTCAAAATGTTCGTTTAGTAATTGTGTATTTTAACACGGACTCACAAATTGAATAAAAGCATTTCATAATTTTTCAAATAATGTAGAAGAAATACACACCCGTTGTCCGAGTTTCCTTCGTCGTTTTGGCAATTTTGTTGTTTGTGTATTCGGTTCGTGGAGAAGAAATAATTCTCTTGTTAACACTCGATTTCAGAGAGAAGAAGTTCGGTGTAGACAATGGAAGTGAGATGAAATTTTTTTGTGTGCGACAATGGAAGTGAGATGAAACGTTTTTGTGTTTCGCGCTTGTTTTATTTATGGCTTAAATTAGTTTGTAGTTTGGTTCATCGCATTTTTAAAATTTCCCAATCGCGATGATTAATAAGTTCATCGTAATGCTAATATTATAATCGCGATGCAAACATTAGCATCGCGATGAACATTCGTGAATCGCGATGCCAACGGGCTAGTACACGCGATCGTTTCGCGCAAACGCCAAACTATTCGCTTAAAATTTTGGTCAAATTGCCGGTATACGTTTAAACGCTCAAGGTGAACTTACTTCCTTTAACCGCTTGATAAACCTTTAATGAACGCTTAATTGTTCCATTATTCGCTTAATCGCTTATTCATCGCTTTAGATTAGTTTAAACGATCAAATACCAAGTTTAGTGATCGCTTTGTCGACAACGACACTATAAGTCACCGTCTTAATTGGAATGAGAATTTTGAAAGTTCACTTTACTCCTTTGCTTCTTTAAACTCGAAATTTCACTCAGCCAGCCAAAGCAGCCGCTTTCTTTTTGGCCGTGCTTACTGCTACTATATATCACACTTTTTTTTTTCTATGATTTGATCGACTTTCTTTTTAAAGTATGTTATTATATTTAAAAAGTACTAAATTTTTTAAATGATGTGTTAATTAATACACAACTAATAATATAATATATTAATTATAATTTTAATTTTATTTTTATACACATCCTTTAGTATAAAAATTTGATACTCTTTCTCTTTATCTTTGTGGGTTAAAAGATGCTTTTTTTTTTTTAAATCTAGAAAAGAGTCTTTTGCGATATCTCGTACAGCTTTTACTTTTTATCACAACTTTTGCTTTTTTAATTTTGAACATTACAAAATTTCTAAAAGATAAATTCAACCTTAATTAAGTGGATGTCAAACGTCAGCATGCCTACGTTTTCAGTGTACAAAGAAGTGGGAAAGGAGAAAACGTGTGGCTAATACCTTCACCACTAGAGTGCCAAGCTTCCTTCGTACTCAACTCACTATAAGTCTATATCTCTTACCCCTGCCCAACCCCACTCTTCATGTTTAGTCAAATGTCATAAAGACTCCTTTTGTTTCGAATATCACATTTCTTCCCTTGTTACTTGTTACGTGAAAAAGGCATATGGGTTGGT
>CM028362.1:77523700-77636782 GCA_016624345.1 Platycodon grandiflorus | reverse complement strand
GTCATAATGGGAATTAGAATTGACTCGGGATGAGTTTTAGAAAAGAATCATGCATGGCTTCACCGAATTCATTAGAGAAAATATGTGGGAATACGAGGACATGGATAAAACTCCATGCATAAGTCCGATAAGTTCAAGCCTAGACTATGAACAAGTTGATTGAAAAATGCGTGACTTGCTTGGGAAGATTCACGGCATGTCTTGATTAGTAACAGGGATTGACACATCAAATTAGTTTTTTTTTTTTTTTTACAATTTTAATATTTCATTATTGGTTCTTTACAAAATAAATGAATTAATATTTTTATTGATTTTGTTACGAAATAAATGAATTATAATTCATTATTATTTTGTGTCATTAAGTCTTACTCACCCCTTACAAAACTTCAAATACGTTAACCTCGAGTATATAATAATGATCATCTCACACTTTGCCATAGGCACTGGACACAAAATCTAGTATGATATCATTAAAGGATATTTAAAAATGTATAGAAATAAAAATACATGTATTGATCACCAATAAAAAATGGAGTACTTATTTTAAAACGAAAATATTATAATAAACGACTACCAATTATATATTGACAACACGGATATAAATCAACAAACTTTTATATTCAATAATGATAATTTTTTTCAAAAATATTTCTAAAATGTATCAATTAAACACAAAGTTAAATTATACCGTACATTACACGGCTCTATAACTAGTATAGCACTACAAATAGTAGTGATCCGGATCCACACTTAGGTCGGGGCACAGGAACCCACTCAATTTTTCTTTACCTTACAAAATAGTGTTGTTTTTGGAAATCAATTGTATCTTTTAATTTTTTTCCTTATAGGTGTTATCAACCCAATAATGAGATAGAAATAAAATTGATTAATTATGACTTTTAAGCTTTTATTTAATAGTTAAAATTTGTAATTTCACTTAAATATTTTTTCTGTTCTAGTGCCACTGCCTCAACTTTCTTACAAAATAGTAGTCAAAGATAAACCCACTAAAAAGATAACACCTAACTTTTTCAAAATTTACAATACCACCCTGAACTACAAAATTATGCAATTGGACTACTATACTGAGTTGACGGTCTCAATCTGTCGTATTTTGGAACACAATTAGATATTTTCATTAAACAGATACAAACTTCATATTATGTCCTTGTAAACTACAAATTGGATCCTATTTAAAAGGTAATTATCTCTATTTCAATCGTTAGATGTGCGTAAATATGCGCTAAAAAATCACGGGATAATTAATGTTGTTTATTAATCACCTTTGTGGCCATTATCACGATTGGAATAGGAAATGAAACACCATTTTAGACAGAGGATCAATCATCAAACTACTGTATATTATTTTGTTTAAGAATTTTACAACCATTTAACGGAAAAATCTAATAACCGTTCACATGCCTTTTCTTAAAACAAACAGATCATTATCGGCAATGATCCTTTTTCCATCATGGAGCTCAAATATTTTCTTCATTCCCATTTCCAAACGAATGATCTTGACAATGAAGTTGCCGATCAGCCCCAAAATTCCAAATTAAAGGAAATTTTTTGCTGAAATTCTTAAATTAGCGGCTATATTGGCACAATCAAGAATATTTTTCTATGGAGCGTGAGTTGAAATTAGATAACAAGATTAGATATTAATTCGTTAGTTGATTCTAACTAGACTGACTTGTGAGATTAAATATGACATCTACTCATTTAGGTGCGACGTGGTCCTCTGGTTAAAAGTTCCATTCAAAATTTAACTAACATCTTGTCCACATCATTAGATAAAGTTTTGGATGAAACTTTGACAGAACCACATTGCACCTAAATTGAGAGTATTGCTCACATTTGAGATATTGAAAGACGTTGGTAAATCAATAAGCCCCATTTAGTACGATGGTTAATTATATAATTTTCCCAAGTTATTTACAATTTCTTACGGCTTTATTGGTTAGCAAATTACTTGCTCAATGGAAAATAAGGTAATCAACAATTTTATAGTTTTATATAGGGTTTAAGAGGGTTTTTTGTTTTTCGTTTTTAGCCAAAACTCGTTGAGCGAGAATCTAGTCAACATAGTTGAGACTTCAAGCATTGTCATTGTGAAGAAGAAGATAAATTGGGACGGAGATTAGAGGTCTCTTTACCTTGATACAATGGTCTTATTTATATGTAAGGATTTACTTTATGCATTCCAACCAAATAAGGCTAATAAAGTAATTTTTATATTCAAAAGGATCGACGATCAGGATTGAGGCTTACAAAAGTATATGATTTGATTGATCTCTTCACATTCATTTGTGATACCAACAAATATATAGTATATATATATATATATATATATATATATATATATATATATAATAGTCCTTATTTGGTTAGCCTTCTTTTTTCTTTTTTTTTTCAATTTTTGATTCTATCATGTGAATTAAGAACAGCCTGCAATTTTCTTAATTTTCCATCACTTTCCGAGAAAAATATGGCCTGTATTTTCCTTGAGACCAATCAACAACCTTACATGCTTCCTCAGCTACCACCAACGCCACCACCACCAGCTCTCTGTCATTAAATCTTGAATCCAGTGGCTTCAATTTGAATTATAACAAGGTTTGTCCAATTATATTGCTCATCATCATAATTCTTTCGTAGACACCCAACCTATTTTTCAATCACAAGTCGATTCTTGGGGCGAAAAATTCTTTTGATTTTTTCGTGTGTTTTATCAGTTTAAGGCCGAAGATATACTTGTATTTCTCAAATAACAATTTTCCCTCATACCTTTGAATATGCCACGTGCAAGGCACACGACGAATTAATGGGATGATTTTAATGACATTCACAAAAAGATCTTTCGTCTTTCTCGCATCGCGGATAAATGTTCCTAGTGGATAAAACACATTAATTAAAAAAAAAAATAATGAATGATCAGTAAAATGTGTTCTGACCATAATACCCATGAACATTAATTAAGTTCAACTACTTTAAATAATTGAGTTTGTTTGAGATGTATTATATTAAATGAAACTTTAAGGGTATATTAGGAAGAATAGTAGAGAATGAGTAGATCAAAAGTCTTTAGACATTAAAATATTCTAAAATAAAAATAGAAATATTTATTCGAAACGGAGAGGATATATATTTGATAAACTATGAACCAATGGTGAGAGAAATCTTTTCAAAAGACTAGACGCGACGCATCGCTATTAGTCCAAAAGAAAATCACAAAATGCAAAAAAAAAAAAACTTGCGTAAGAAACTTTTGGAGTCCAAATATTTGACTAATTTGCAAGTGTTAACATATTTATTGATAAGGTGCATTAATAATTTAGTACATTTTTACCATTTTATTTTTATTTTTTATTGAATTATATAATTATTTGGTTCCTCTGTTTTAACAAATCTATGCGTTTGATCCACCTCATTAAAAAATTCATTCTAGTCGCTCAATTTACATTTCCAATTTCCCTTCATGCCGTTAGATTCAATTTTTCCTTCTATTTTTTTAAAACGCCCAAACTACCTTTAATGCTTCACCTACACTTTCATCTTCTTCAACTTCGGGCATCTCTCGTTTCACAATGATAGTTACTAAATTTGTCGAAATGTGTTTCTTTCCTCAATCGAACTTCCCGCCGAATAGAACCCTTCTTAATCGCCTTCCGTCCGCCACCACCTCTTCTCCACCTCCACCGACGCGTGGGTACTTCCAACCTCTACCTCAAATACTCTTTCACCTTCACTCAACCGAAGCCCTAACCTTAACCCTAACTCCAAACCCCAACCTCGCACCAGATGGCCCTCTGGAAAGCCCTAACCTTAATTTAATTCTTTATATCTTATTTATATTAAATATCTCTATACCCAATAACCCCAACTTACCACCGACGTCGTCGGTACTCACAAGAACAAAGTAAACATTTCAATTTTTTTTCTTTCTCTCGGTTTAATCATCAATAATCCAGGGCGGATCTGGAAATTAAATGATGACGTCGTTCGCAGACAAAACGCAGCGAAGATTATTGAAGACTATTACAATGTTCTCTCTATTTTTGAAAATGACCAGATTCATATTTTGAAAAGCGACCAACCCACACGTTGTTTGACCCTCTGCGTCCCTTCGTCCACGCCTCCTTCACATTGTCTTGGCGCTTTTTGGAGACAACAATGGAAAAGTCGTGTATTTTGGAGCTTCAAGAAAGAACAAAGGTGAGCTTAAATTGTAGCTTTGGGTGCTAGATGGCTTCGGTAAAGTATTCCATTATTTCCTATCTTATTCACCGTTGTTGTTGATGAGTTGATTATGATTAATTATGATGGATAAAATGTTTGTTTGTTTGAAGGTTGTCTTGTAGGTCGAAAGGATATTAGGGTTTCATCTACTTTAGATGATATCATCCTCTGTGTTGCTAGTGTTCATGGTAACTCATTACCCAAAGTCTCAATACTTGATTTGAATGAGAATTAATTACCCAAAGTGTTTATCGTTAACAATAAGAATTAATTCCTCGACTGCATCTTTTGTTCTTTCTTGAAGCTCAACTGGGTGGTTAACCATTTTTGCAAAAGAGATTTTTATTTAACCCCTAATAAATAGGATAATTTACACATGAAAATTAAGGTAGTAAGGGTAATTTGGTTATTTTATAAAATATTAGATAGAAATTATAAGGTAATGGGGAGAATCTCATAATGAAATATAAATTAAGTGACCAGAATGAATTTTTTTAATGAGGAGGGACCAACACATAATTAATAGCGAAAGACCAAATAATTATATGATTCTTTTTATTCCTATTT
The DNA here is from genome assembly GCA_016624345.1 of Platycodon grandiflorus. NCBI lineage: Eukaryota > Viridiplantae > Streptophyta > Magnoliopsida > Asterales > Campanulaceae > Platycodon > Platycodon grandiflorus. The sequence goes on along the minus strand of CM028362.1, from coordinate 77,631,976 downwards.
TAATTATAGCATGGCGCGTGTTCATTAAAAAAATTACATACTATACCAATATTAATAATTAAGTCAATTATATTTTATTAATTCATGTAAAATTAAATAAGACAATAATTTAGAGAATGATGGAATAGCAAAGATACATAAATAACATAACATAGAAGGTAAAAACTTAAAAAATTCGTATACGGATAATTTTTTTAAGACATGTCTTTTTAAACTTACTCATTATTAATGAGCCGAATGTAAAATACTAAGACTTAATCATAAGACGATTTTACCGAATGCATATTAAACATAAAAGAAAACGTTGGCTGAATTTTCCTCTCAGAAACATGGCACTCTAAAATCACCCTATCCCTAGTTTAGAGATATTTAATTATCCCTGGAGCATAGTGACACTCTATTCCACATATCTCTAAAATCAACTAATTAACCCCAAAATATAGAGAGCCTTTTAACATAAATAGTAATATTTTTGGGGTGTCTCCTGCTTGTCCTTCTCCATGTCTTTTCTCTTTTCTCCCCTCCCTCACTTTCACACACAAAAAGAAAATTTGTTCCTTCTATTAATATTTTAGATCTAATGTATTAAAAATTAAATATATTATTAAAAATGAAGAAATTTAATTATGATTGTAGCTAAATTATTAGTTTTGTCACATTAATTTTAGATTATTAAAATTGAAATTGAAATTATTAAAATATAAATACTATAATTTTAAGAATATAAAATTTAAAATATTTTATTCCAATTGTGCTAAAAATAAAATAAAAATAGAATGATAGTTAGATTTGTCGCTTAAGATGAAAGAAATTTAATTTTTAGGGGTTATATAAAAATTATTATTGAAATATTTATTTTAGAGTGTTAAAAATAAAACTTAAATAAAAATAAAATATTTAAAAATAATATAAAAATTATTGTTGTGAATGCTCTTAAGCTCCGATCGAACTCGAAAATTAGTATCGGACTTGCGTCCTTAGGAAGTCATTTTAATATATCTCTATATCACACTCTAAACATCGTTTTCCGTTGGTTCACTTTTTAACACTTTAAAAATAAATCCACTAAACAGCACTCTCTATATAACTAAAATTAAATATCTCTCATCAATAACATTATATTTTTTCTATTTTGTTTATATTTTTCTACCACAATTAAAATAAAATATTTTATTTTAAATTTTATATACTATAAAAATATATTGTCTTTCTCCTAAATTTTTATTGTCTTATTTGACTCACACGGATTAACAAAAATAACGACTTAATTATTAATATTGGTATAATGTATAGTTTCTAGTACCTAGTATATATGGCATAATTAAAGTAGAGAGAAAAGTAAGGTAAAATGGTAAAAATGATCTCCTAAATTATGAAAATTTCAAACAAGACAATTATTTAGAATGATAAAAAAAGAAACAATTATTTTGGAACGGATAAAAAAAGAAATAAATTTAATGACATAGAGAGTATATATTAATAATTTTCATAAATATTAAACAAAGTATATTGTGCTCAAATAAAGTGAGGAAAATGTAGAGGATTTAAAAAATATTCATGTTAAAACTTCATATATTTAGGGTGATTTATTGATTTTAGAGATAGAGGGTTGGAGAATATTTTGTAGGATTAAGAAGGTAAAAATCTCAAAAATCTCAAAGTGATTTTTAGAGTCTTTCTACTCCTCATGGACGCTCTTACAATTTACATCCTTGGAAAAACAAAAAAAAAAAAAACGTTGTAAAGTGAAATGAATTAGGTAAGGGCGTGCGTGGGGTGGGGTGGGGTGGAGTGGGGTCGGGGTACTATTTTGCCAAAACAAATGGGCAAAAGTGTGTGAAAAAGATTTAAAAACAAAGCAAAGAGGCCTATCAACGACAAAAACCATAAAGAACTGAGCACTTCGCAGTGTACAATCAATATCAGTGAGTGGGTTTTTTATGACTAGTCGTGTAGCCTACACTACACATTTTAGACTTATATTCGTCTTTCTCCCTTTTCACTTTTCCCCCTCTACTATTCAAAATACAAAAACATTAATAATGTTAGGACTCTTCTAGAAAATGTGTATTTCCTTTCTCTCTTAATTATTATTTTATTTAATTAAATAAAAATAATAATTAATTTAATTATTAATATTAATATAATGTATAATTTTTTAATATTTATATATTTATGATTCATAATTAAAAAATTAAATAATAAAATTATTATCTTAAAAAAATTTAATAAAATAATTATTTTAAAATAAAAACTATAATTTAGAGACGGAGAAAGTATAACTAAATTTGTTAATCAATTATGCATAAGTAACATTGTTTTATTTTATAACGGAGGGGATACTATTTCGACAAATACTTTTTCAAAACGTAAAAGAAAATAATGAGATTTTTTTTTTCTAAGAAGGGAAATAGTGGGAGTATATTCTTTAGGAATAAAATCTATATATATAAACACCTAAGCTGTGAGCTATCTACCAATCCTTTAGCCCGCGTCTCTCACACTCTTTCTCCAACAACTCTCTCTCTCTCTCTCTCTCTCTCTCTCTCTTCAAGAAGAAGATGAGGCCTTCCATGAATTTGCTTGCAGCAGCTTGCCTAGTGCTGATGCTTGTCATGGCCACGGGTATACTCTTTTACACTTAATTTCAAGTAGTAATTGATACGTACATCAAGTTTAGATGTATAATAGTAGCTCCATACGTACACTAATTAGTCCTTCAATATTTATACTTAATAGCTAGCTTCATATAAACATGAACAATGGTTCACTTATCGATCCATCTATCGACGTGGTTTACAGGGTTGTCGATGGATGTGTCGGTAGATATCGTCGGTTGCCCCCAAACATTCTTCCATAAACATTATCCTTCGGAAGCCTAGGTTTCGGATTCCTCGTTTGTTTCACGAACACTTCCAAACACGCGCGTACATAAAATGTTTAGGGGGAATGACACCGGGCTATTTAATTTAGAGTAATGTTATGGTAATTAAAAAGTATTAAATTTTTTTTCACCAAATGATATATTGGTACAAAAAATAAAATTAAAAATTATAATTAATGCGTCACATTAACTGTTATACTAGTTGACACATTATTTAATGCAAAAATTTTAATACTGTTTATATATCTATAATATTACTCTTTAATTTATAACATAGTCCAGCCAACGATAAATCCAATATAATATACATGGGTAAAATTTGAGCTAATTTTGAATCGCTTTATTACTCTATATATTTTTTAAATTGAAAAAATGCATTATTGTATGTTGCGATTCTAAATTGATACAACGTGATATATAGAATTGTCTTTTTTTTAATTTTAAAAAAATATAGACTATTAAAGCAATTAAAAACTCGGCCCACAATTTTCTCAATATACATTAAAAAAAAAACCTAAATATTTAGATCCCCTATAGGGCACATTTCAACCAAATATGAACCACTTGTTTCAATTAACCTGAAAGAAAAAGAAAAAAAAAAAGGCTCTTGTGCTTTCACGTTAAAGGGAACATGCATGAGATTATAATTTTAAGCTAATATCGTTTTGATTTATGTGTTTATGTTTGTTTGAAAGAGATGGGTCCGGTGATGGTGGCGGAGGCAAGGACATGCGAGTCAGCGAGCCACCGGTTCAAGGGGACGTGCGTGAGCAAGAGCAACTGTGCTAATGTGTGCAAGACCGAAGGCTTTCCTGCCGGCCACTGCCGGGGTTTACGCCGCCGTTGCTTCTGCGTCAAAAACTGTTAGAAAGTTTGTCAATTGTGTGTTAGAATTGTGATCGATGAGTCTTCGTCTTTCCTTTTTCTCTCGCTTGTTTGAGTGAGTGTCTTCAAATAAGTGTGCTCTTTTCCATTTAAATACAGTAGTATTTGAAGGTTAAGGGTGGATTTTTCATATATTTCTCGTCCCCACCGTATGATTGTTGTTAAATGTAACTGTGCGAATGTTCGGTATGTTTAATTATTACGATCTCAATCTCTAACTCGAGTGTTTAACGATAAATTGAGTATCTATTTATTAGCTAAATTTATCTTTTTATTTTTTTATTTTTTGGTGCAATCATTTTACCGAGGAATTTATTTTTATTTTTTAGTTTTAGTATGGGTTCTTGGTGTTTAAATTTTGTGTAATTTTGAAATGAGTAATGCTATGTGTACTTAAAAAATTTTAAATTTTTTGTACCAAATAATATTAATTAATATGGTAATTAATGTGATTTATTAATTATAATTTTTAATTTTATTTTTTGTATTACATTAGCTCACACGTTATTTAGTACAAAAATTTGATATTTTTTAAGTAATATAGGATTTGGATCAACACAACAATCATGCATTGATTATAAAATCTGGCCAAGTACCTTTAAAATGTGTGAATTCGACACCCGGTACGCTAAGATTTTACAATTTTACAATATATATATATATATATATATATATAGGTGTTAAGTGTTACACCCTATCCATATATAGGTGTCAAGTGTTGCACCGTATACATGCTATGGCGTGTCGAGACGAGTATATTTTGAAGAAAATAAAAAATTTATACTCCTATAACATAAAAGAGTAATATTATAGGTATTTAAAGAGTATTAAATTTTTTATATTAAATGATGTGGTAGTGAATGTGATGTATTAATTTTAATTTTTAATTTTATTTTTTGTATCACGTCAAGTAATATATTATTTAATATAAAAAATTTAATATTTTTTAGGTACTTCAGCATAAAATTACAAAGACACCTATTCTATTTCTAGCTTATTTCAAATTAGACAAGGTAAGTGGGTCAGCAACTCGGTCGATAATAAGTCACCATTTTTGGACACTTCTGTTGATAAGTGACAATTCGAGACAAATATAAGTAACTACTTTCACGTGGCCGTGGCACTCTCGAAACCACCCTCTATTCCTAGTTTAGAGATATTTAATTATTTTGGAGTCTACAGTGGACATTTTATTTCACCCTCCATCTCTAAAATCTACTAATTAACCTCCAAAATATGGAGTCTTTTAACATAAATAGTAACATTTTTGGGGGTGTCTTCTATTTGTTCTTCTCCATTTTTTTTCTCTTTCCTCCCCTGCCCCTCACTTTCACACATACAAAGAAAGATTTGTTCTCATCTCTATTAATATTTTGAATATAATGTATTAAAAAGAATTAAATATATTATTAAAAATAAAGAAATTTAATGATGGTTGTAGCTAAATTATTAGTTTTGTCACATATGTGTTTTAGATTATTAAAATTGAAATTGAAATTATTAAATATAAGTATTATAATTTTTATAGAATATAAAATTTAAAATATTTCATTCCGATTGTGCTAGAAAAATAAAATAAAAATAGAATGATAGTTAGGTTTGTTAGTTGAGATGAAAGAAATTTAATTTTTAGAAGGTTATATAGAGAGTTATTGTTGGAGTGAATTTATTTTTAGAGTGTTAAAAAAGTAAAACTTGAACGAAAAATGAGGTGTTTAGAGAGTGGTATAAAGAGTTATTGTTGTGAATGCTCTAATTATTTTGATCCTCCAAAGTTCACCTCTTTCTTTGCGTAGATTTCATGGTTGAATTTGGTTTTTCTAAACATTAAAATGCTATGCCAAAATAGATAAATAAACTGAAATATGATATATTTACCGTACATGTAGTCAATCGGTGGTCTAATCACACTAATAATGTTACTGTGGCCAATTGACAAATTCTTTCACCAATTGATTGTTTAACCTGAGGAGGTAATCGTCTGGTGTGGTACCCTCCATGTTTTAGGTAACATTGTACGGTATTCAACATTGGCATCCGATGCTGCCCTATTCCATCTATAACATGTTTAGAGTTTTGAACTTTGTTATTTCTTATGATGACTTTGTTACTAAGTGGCGTTAGTAGTTGTAACACGAGCATGTTAACTCGTGGTTGTGTTGATTTTATTCATTTGGCTTTTAATATAGTTGATGATGTCGTTGTTTACGGTAGAGTTCGTATGACTCGCATGTATATTAATGTCATGTCATTTGTTCGAACTCGTCCCTTGTTAATTGGGTGTTATCGGTATAACCTTGTGAATTCAAGGGTTGTATAAACTGAACCTCGTCGTTGAAGAATATTTACTGTAACGATTCGAGCCCGAAGTCGGTCCATCACGCATAGTCCACGTCTGACTCACTAAGCACGGGTCAATTGGTCCACCACAAGTCACCCAAAAGTCTATGGATAGGTTGGTGCTACAGTAGTGGGTTACTTATAAGGCACACACAGTCCCACATCTACGATGTGGGATATCACAATCTCCCCGCCCACTTGAATCCTTGACGTCCTCGTCAAGACCCAAAGGAGGTCCAAAGGATCGGCACCCCGCGATGTGTTCCAATTTTCGGCCGGACCCGCTTTGATACCATTTGTAACGACCGGCCGGTCCGTCACGCATAGCCCACGACCCACTAAGCACTTGGGTCAACGGCCCACCACAAGCCACCCAAAGTCCATGGATAGATTGGTGCCAGGTGGTAGTGGGTGGCCACTTATAAGACACACACAAGTCTCACATCTACCCGATGTAGGATATTACATTTACTCTTAACCGCAAGTTGGGTGATGTACCACTGGAAGTCAGAAATCATAGTAGGAGGTTGGAAGTTTTGGTTACTTTTAGTAAGAGGTTTCAGATTCAAGTTCTTTTGTATTCAGAATTTTTTTTAAAAGAGGTCCCCGTTTCTATTCTCAACGACTGTCAGGAATTAGTATTGGCATTCGGGTATGAAGATATGTTGGAAAAGAAGAAAAAAATAATTATTTCACCAATTGACTAAAAAACTTGTGGATCATTTGATGAAAGGATTTGTCTTGTGCCAACATCTAAGAAGAAAGAAAGTGCTGGCCGGGTTCTGCATGTAATAAAAACTACGTTGTGCTCCTGTAAGTTATAATCTCTCTCCTTAGAAATCGATAAAATTTTGACATTTTTCTAACTAATATCATTGATTGATTTCAACAGGTAGGTTCTGTCTATTTAATCGAAGAAGAAAGGCTAACAGAAACTGATAACAATCGCAAAATGTGCTTATTATCATCATTTTGATTTTTCCAAATTCGACTCGGCACATTTCTCTGTGCTAATTGCTTTGATTCATGCCAATGCTAGCACTCTAGGCAAAACGAGAGATCGCCTTGCACCGCTCTCGTTTAAAGTCATGGAATGGGCTTAGTTGGTTCTTTATCTCCCGCCATTGGAAATCTTACCTTCCTTCGGCAACTTAGTCTCTTGAACAACACCCTTCAAGATAAAATTTACCCCCAACTTGGTCGCCTTTTTAGGCTCCAACTTCTCAAACTTCACGATAACAATTTTCAAAGAGAGATTCAAACTAAACTATCCGGGTGCTTCGACCTAACCCACCTTCACGTCTCCCAATACTTGTTGAGACATCAAACTCACATCGACTAAAGTTTTAGCCTTGGAAATAACTAATAGTACATGATCCTGAGAAAAACCCTTTGATTTTAAGATAATATCAAAGACTCTCTATACGGGAATGCCTAACGGTCCACGTTCTTAATTACTCTACGTAGTAGTAGTAGTAGTCTACGTAATAATAGTAGTAGCACCAACTCCCTCACACACTCCACTCTCCACCCACTCTCTCTCTATCAATTATCAAGTCTCCAAAAAATCTTGCAGTATTCATCCAAAATTCCTCTCTCCCTCGGTGCCCTGTCTGATGTCCCACCAAATTACCAAAAGAAACAACAAACATTTACATCTCCGATCTCTCCTTCACTCAGCATACTTTCAAACTCTTGTAGTTTAACTCTTTAAGTTTTTAGGCTTTGATAGTTTGATTATATGAAAAAAAATGTGATATATTTTCATGCTAAATTTGTAGCAACTATTTTTAGATTTTTATTTTTTGTACACATTTTAGTCCCAAAATGTTGACGTTTAATTTAACTCTTTAATCGTTATCTTTACAATATTTCAAAATGTAGTTTTTTTGGTGTTTAATGGGTAAGACTCATTAAGTCACCAACTATATGTAACTTCTTTTTCGATAAATGAAGTTATTTTATATGGTTATTACTGTTTATAATATTTCTTAAATACCAAGCCCACGTGGTGCTAAAATCCTGAATCCGCCCCTGGTTGCAAACCTCAAGTCCAGCTGCATGCGAGGATACGGACATACAGCCTTGCAAATTATTAATAAAGATCCCGATGCCACACCTCTCATAAGCCAATTTGGTTTTGAGATGGACCCTAGACTTTAAGAATTACAAAGTTACTTAGTTCCTTGTCAAAGCTAATGAGTCTACGTTTTGTCAATTTGATTTTGAGATGAATCCTTAGACTTTAAGAATTACATACCTGATTGGTTCCTTGTCAAAGCTTAAGGATCTCAATCTTTCCTGGAATAATTTCAAAGGAGAGATTCCGCCTACCATTGGAAACCTTACAAATCTTGAAAGCTTGACCCTTAGTTTTAATCTTTCCTCAAAGTTATATATTCTTTTAGTGTTGAATATAACTTGATCGACAAAAGCGTCCCTTCAACACCAGGCAATTTTTTCAACTTGACGTCGCTAACACTACAAGACTGTCAATTTAGTGGCTCAATTCCCACAACCATTGGCAATCTTTAAAGCTTACAAAGACTTGTTCTTCAAAACAACGATTTTTCTGGAAGAATTCCAGATTCTTTTGGGAACCTTTCTTTGTTGACTGAAGTTTATGTGGGAAATAACAGATTAGAGGGGCAATTCCCCCGAGTCTCGGGAACTGCAAAAACTGTTACCACTTGATATTTCTCAAAACAATCTAAGTGGAGTCATTGGCAGAGCAAAGATTTCTAGCCACCGTAAGCCTACTAAAAATCATCAAGACGAAAAACATCTACACAAGATTTAGGGTTTGGACAACATACATTTTTGAGATAATATGTGATTGATATGATACGCCTCACCGTCGCCCACCAAAACTTTCCTCTTCTTTTTTCAACATAATTGTCGTTGGGCTCGAATTGAGCATTCTCTTGGTGTTAGAATTCTCTCTTTCACACAATCTCTCTAAACATACCAAAAAAAAAAAAAAAAGGCTCGTTGTAAGGGCATATCATTTTTACCTTTCAAATTTTGTCATTCAAAATTTAAAATCATGGTTCTATTTGGATAGGTGATACATTTTGTGGTTTGTGATCATTTTGTTGGTTTTGTAATGATTAAAAAAATTAAAAGAAATAGAGAGGAAAATAGTAAGTATGATCAAAGACATGCAAAAAAATAAAAGGGAAAGTAAAAGTAGAATATTTACTTGCTTTATATTTGAGACCATTAGAAATATTTATTTACCTTTGAGACCATTAGAAATATTTATTTACCTTAGATTTGCTTCTACACATCACTTAAAGCATCTCCGATGCTATCATTTTAGAACATTCTTTCGACGTGACATTGTTTTATAATTATTTATAAAAAGTAAAAATAAAAATTAGAAAAATCTATTTTTCATACGTGTCTAGCATTTTTACTAGATAGATGATTGCATTTGAGAAGCTCTTAGTATTACAAGAGTGCCTATAAACAACCTTTCAACCTTGTAAGTAGTCTACGTAAGGCAACTCTATTAGGACTTAGTAATAGCTAGATAGGTTAGTATGCCCTAACATGTGATAGTTAGCATACTTCTTACTCATCAGCAAGACTTGTGCAAGCTATATCACTCATTCCATAGAGTATGTTTATGAAGAGGACTCGAATTGTGCTGAACTTAAACTTATGTGGAATGGATAAGTGAATTCTTTTGAAAAATTTCAGACATCATCCTTTTCATAAGCGTTTAACTTCATACGCGATCACCTATGTCATCACACGGGTGCAAAAGCACTTTCCTCTTTTAGGAAACAACTCGAAAGGACGACTACCACAACAAAGATTGTCCACGCCATATTTTGAGTAAAGCTATTTTTGTTTGTGACAATTAACAATTAATTACTAAAAAGTCGGAAGCAGCTCAACCAATTGGATTCAACTCCAGCAGCTATATGCATTTAATGCATTTAAATTTCATATCAAAGTGGATGAATCCATAATCTTCAAGCAGCTTCAAAGACTACTCATGCTATGAAAGCTACCCTTGAAAGCATTGAAGAGGGAGACCAAGAAAGATTAAACCAACGATTGACCAATTACATTCAAGAACTTGACAGAATCTAACGTGCATTCACTCAAAAACAATCATCCTTACATTTTAGTATTTATTATTCGAGCTCTACATTCTCGTGCTAAGCACACCCTTAGTAAACACGCTTTAAAGTTGAAACTGAATCAAAGTGATTGAAGAAACAATGAAGTTTATCCAGCCCCTAGGAGAAATCCTCTAATGAAAACAGTGTCATCACATAATAAATTTGAATTAGTCCAAAATTGAAAAATACCATTTTGTTAATACTAAAAAGTTTACAAAATACTATTATACGAGTTAGATCCTACCCTCGATTGTTGTCTCACATCCTAGTCGCCAACTCAAATCAATTTGGTTCCTCCAAAATGAAAGGTTGACATTTTGCATTGCAACCTCTCTCTCTCTCTCTCTCTCTCTCTCTCTCTATATATATATATATATATATATATATATATATATATATAATTAACAACTAGGCGAGGCACACCTCTTTCTTATTCAGCATTTTTATTAACATAGAAAGCTGTGCAACTCCAAGGAGAATAGCTTTTTCTTATGATTTTCTTTTGCAAAAGATTTTCAATTTCTTTTTGCATAATTCTAAATATTCATTTCATTTGACTAGGTCTAGCCTTTGTGGGAATCTGATATTTTTCATCAAAATCTTCTTTATAGGGAAGAGTGACAATATGTCTTTTCTTTCCCAAAAGTATTTGGAATATCGCTACAAACCTCTTTTTGATAAAGATTTGTTATATCTTTGATTTTATCTTGAATAACAGTGGAATTTAATTTTTCTTTTAAATTCAAAGCATTAATTTCTTCCTTTAAGAAATTTAAATGTTTTTCTTTAGAAGATAATAATTTTTAATTTCATTAATAGCCCTGGTTTGGATTTTTAATAAATTCAAAAATAATTTCTTGACCTTGGATATTAGTATAAATACCCGTTTGATCAATTTTATGCAAAGGCATAATAGAGTTTAAGAAAGGTGTTCCTAAAATCACCGGTTGTTGAATATTTTTACTAACAAAAAGATGAAAGAATACTAACAAAAAGATGAAAGAATACACATACCTTCATTACAAATGTACACATTTGTAATTTTATACTTTATACCGAGTTTATCACCACTAGCAGAGGTAAGTGATGGTGTGTTTTCAAAATATTTAGTGGGAACTAATCCTTCTTGAGTACAATTTAAATCAGCTCCACTATCAACCAAAGCAATGACTTTTTCTAAAATATACTCATTGTTAATAACGATAGATATGTATACATACCATTTTTGATGAGTAATTTTATTAATAATTTGAAGAAAATCTTGAAACTTTTTCTTCTACGTTATTATTTAAAGACGGTGATCGGTATGATCGTGGTCTAAGTCAACCCTACTAATATAGAAGAAATACAAGGTATTAGAATGTCTAACTACCAAATTCCCGGGGAGTTTACAATAATACTAATAAACCGGTCGAAGAATCGACTAATGAAATGTGAAATTTTAAATTCGTCAAAGGAGACTTCTAAGTCCCATTTCCGAGATCCAAGTGATCGATTTTCTATAAAAACCATAAAGTATTACGGCCTATTGGTGGATCGACCGTAGTCTTTCCTTTCAATTTTGGATGGTAATGATACCAAGGAATGAATTGTTCACAAATCTCCTTTGGAAGTACTCCAAAGTTGGGCCAAATTGATCCCCATCTTAGAAACCAAGTGGGAAATCCATAATGTTCATGGATCTTTGGATTAATAACAAATAACCAAGTGTGCTTACGCACGGATTCAGTAATAGAAGGCATGAAATTACAATGCCTGGGTGTAATCCCAATAGTTGTATTCAACATCCTTATTGATTTTTAAAACCTTAGGCTTGGATGGGTCTAGCATACTCCACTGATGGGGATGCAATATTTTTATAATATAACACTTCGAATGAGTTCGAGAGGGTGTTTTTCCCCAGAATCGATTTATGGAGGAAATGCTCCATTTGAACAGTTCAGTGTCCTCTAAAATAGCTTCGTAAATATAACGAAACTTAGTATTTCATCCGCATGATTCGATATCTCTCTTTTATAGACCAAGGATCATCTTTCCATTGAAGGTCTTGGAAAGATAAATCAATAATATTTTTCAAATTTTGCTTACGCAAATATGGAATAGGAACAAAATCCTTTTGGTTTCTTTATTTTTAGAAGAACTCGGAGGTGTCTTCTTAGCTTCCTTTACAGGAAGTTGAGGATATTGATTCTTGTATTTGGACCCCTTAGGGGTTGTCCAACCTTTGGCTGGATGCATCCTGTAAGAATTCACGAGTAAGGAAATCAGGAAGAGAATTATCAATTCCTTTAATATATTCGATTTCAAAATCAAAAACAGATAATTCTGATTGCCATCTAGCAAAAATATGTTTTGAAACAATATTTTTAACATCCTTCTGGATAATGTGTTTGGCTGCACTGCAATCAATTTTAAGTAAAAATTTCTGATTTAATAAATCATCTTGAAATTTGCAAATGCATTTCACAATTGAAAGCATTTCTTTTTTAATAGTAGCATAATTTAATTGTGCATTCTTCCACATACTGGAAGTGAATCGCAATAGTTCTTCCTTCCCATTACTGGGATTTCTTTGTTTTAAAATACCACCGTAACCAATGTTCAAAGCATCAGTTTCTACAATTTTAAACCATGTTGGCTGAGCCAAGCATGGACAAGGTAATTGTTTAACATGTAATTTAATAGTTTGAACAGCTTTAGTATGTTCAATAGTCCAAGGACTAGGATTTCTACTTAATCTTTTATAAAGAATAGCACTATCTTGTGCAATATTTTTGTAATAATCAGTAATATAATTGAGGCTTCTTAAGAATCTCTAAAGCTGAGTTTTATCTTTTATTTCATCCGAAAATTTAGAAGCAAATTCAATACTTCTATTTATTGGCATAGTTTTGCCTTGGGATATATTAAAACCCAAAAATCTTATATCAGTTTGAAATAATTTCATTTTTAGAAAAGATAAAACTAATTCATTTCTTTTAATATTTTCAAATGCTTAAAATGTTGATCAATGTCAATAGAAAATACTAAATTTCTTTCTCTTTAGCTTAATCAACGTTAATCTATCTTTCTTTCTTTATTTTTTATTCAATCATTACAAAACAAAATTTAAAAAACTAAAAATCAACCACTGAATCTCAATGCCAAACACCAAAAGGTTACGTTCTCGACCGCTCTTTTGTGATTTTGGATTTATTTTTTATTTTATCAGTTTTCTTTCTATCTCTCTCTTACTTTACTTTTAATAATTATATGGAAAAAAACAAAAAAATTAAAATTAGAAGGAAAAAAAACAGTCACAAAGCAAAACACACCCAAACCCTCTTTCAAATTTTATTTTTTATTTTTTGCATGCATACAAAGGGCTCGAAACCCCCGGCCCAACTCTCTCTCTCTCACACAGTGGTTATTTCTTCCTTGTCGTCATTTATCTCTCCAGCTCGTCACCATGTCAAGATCTGACTCCCATCCTTCTCTTCCAGGGCCTCTCCAACCCAAAACCCTAAATTTGATCAAAAACTAAGCTAAATTTGATTCATTTCAGCACCAAATACTATTTCAACTTCAACCCACAACCCCAAATCTTTCTCCAAAATAGAATATTTCTTAGCATATTTTATTTTTATTTATTTATCAACATGTATATTAATTTGCTATTAATCTTTAAAATAATAATTATTAGGATTGCACAATTAATTATTATGTTATATTTAATAATTTTATGTTTATAATATTATTTACATCATTAATAATATTTAAAAATTAGTAGTTTTATAATTAAATTTATTATAAAATTTAATAAATATACAAGTACTTGAAAATACAATAAAAAATTATTACAATCAATACAAAATGTAACGAAAATCTTTTTTTTTTATTTTTAAGTTATTTGTCAGTGTTTTTTTAAGTTATATGTCCTTTCTTTTATTTTTAAGTTATATGTCAGCGTTTTTCAAATTGTATGTCATTTTATTTGTGGTATTTTTTTTATATGTATGTATTTTTTAGTTTAAAATGTTCTAATAATTTTTTATATGTATGCATTATTTAGTTTAAATGTGAAATTGTATTTTATAAATAATTTAGTATAATAACAATTTATTCATTTATTTGTATATAATATATACAAAATAATTGACAAAAGATTAATTAATTATAAATTACTGAATTTATATATAATGTTCAATAATTTAAAATAAGTAATATTATTAATATTTATTTTTTAATTATTTATATTATCTAAAATTAGATATTTATTAGTTTAAAATACATTTAAATTAATAATATCATATTATTAATAATTTTAAGCATTTAATAATTTATAAAAAATCAAAATATATCCCACCAATATCAAATTTGGGGTTGCACTATTTACTATCCTAAATTTGATGTAAATTTAGGTATCCGGTTGGAGTTGGAAGAATCCAAATCGGAGATTTGGGGGTCCGTTTCAAGATGGTCTCAGCTTCCCCTTTTACGAATTCCCTCCTTGTTTCCGGCCGACTCTCTCCCTATTACATTATATCCCCTTCCCTTCCTAGCCGCTGTTTTAGTTTTATTTACTTTTTTATTAAAAGAGAAAATCATAATTTCAAATTGAGCTTGTATTCTTCGCCTGAGATAATACTGCAAAACCCAATTGTAAGTCAGCAAATTAACATTTATCAATTAAGTACCTGTATTAATTTTCTTTCAATCTGTCATTTGGGTTTAACTGTGGAGTATAAAGATTTTGCCGTCCATCTGGGTAACTCATTTGATAAATGATTGGATAATTGGCTCTGTTACCAAAATAGTTGGGGAATAACTCTCTTAATTCCACCCCTTTTTTTATTTTTTATTTTTTGTCTGTCTGATATATGAATTTGATGATATGCATTTTTTATTATTTTGCTTATTTTCCATTCATTTTACTACTTTGCATTGGACCGAATCGAATGAAGTTGAGTTTAGTTTGAGATGTGTTTTAGTCCATTTATGATTTTTTTTCTACTCAGCTGTTTGTTCATCAGAATAGTTCAGGAAGTTGCTGCTGTGATGATGCTTTGAGCTTTCAAATGCCCAAGTATACCCTTATTCCAAAAGTGAGGGAGGCCATTGAAATAATTCCCAAATAAGAAGGGGTGGCAGTGTAACTAACCCAAATCCCCCTGAACTTTTCTCTTCCATAATCTTGAGACTGTGTTGTCCCTCATGAGTGGCTCATATTTGTAATCTAAAGGCAGGATAAGGTATATGCATATACATAGTTTCATAACATAGTCATTTTGTCACCCTTTAAGCCTTATCTCCAACCCCAACTAAACAATGGCCATTCCCAGTTCTTCAGACTGGTCATTAGCTTCTCACTATTCCAAAAGGACCCACAAACTCACCTTGAACTCACCCACCTTTCTCTCCCTTCTTTGCTCGACTTCCCGGGTCTTAATTGTTAACTCCTCCAACTGCCCATCACCGATTTTAGAAGGTCAGTCCAGTAGTACCGATTCTCCCTATTGGACTTGAAAGTTCAAGACTTTGATCAAGGTTCTTCGATGCCTGACGACAATGATGATGATACCGAGGATTTGAATGCCGTAATATGCAGTTTGTTAGGTGATCCAAAATCTGAGAAGCTGGGATATGAGTACTACCAGAAGGCGAAAGAGAGGCCAGATTTTAGACCCCAGAAATCGACGTTGCAGCTTTTGATCAGGTACTTGATGCGTTTGAAGAATTGGAATTCGATTTGGTCGTTATCTGAAGATTTTAGAAAATTCAATGAATTTCCTTATAGTTCAACATGTTGTAGATTAATAAGTAGCTGCCTTAGAGCTAGAAGATTTAAACTTGTTAATAATCTGCTTGAAATTTTCGGAGATGAGAAAGAAATTGCTGTTTCGGCCTTTAATACTGCAATGAAAGGCTATAACAAGCTTCATATGTATAGCAGTGCGGTTACTGCATATGAACGTATGAAATCATTGGATGTTCTCTTAGATGCGGAATGTTATGGCCGTGCAATGGAAGCCTATCTCAAAATGGGTTACAATGAGAAAGTTGTTTCGTTGTTTGAAGAATGCCAAACTAGTGGAATAGATTGGAGATCATTTGGCACCCAAATTTACCGGATTTTATGTGAGTCACTGGGAAAATCGGGGAAACCTTTGAAGCTCTTCAATACTTTAGGGAAATGACAATGAATGGTCTTCCAGAGGACCCTTCATTTTACTCTTCATTGATTTATTCATTTGCAAGTATTCATGAAGTAGAAATGGCGGAGGAGCTTTTGGAAGAGGCCTTGAAGAAGAAAATGTTGAGGGATCCAGGTGTGTATTTGAAGCTCGTGTTGATGTATGTCGAGGAAGGGTTGGTAGAGAAAACTCTCGACGTTGTGTCAGCGATGAAACAGGTAAATATTAGAGTTTCTGACTGCGTTTTCTGTGCAATCGTTAACGGGTTCTCGAAAAAGAGAGGGCTCAAATCTGCTGTTAAGGTTTATGAAGAGCTGATCTCCCAAGGGTGTGACCCTGGGCAAGTGACCTATGCTTCCATCCTAAATGTGTATTGTCGGATTGGGCTTTATTCAGAAGCAGAAGAGGTGTTTCTGGAGATGGATAATAAGGGGTTTGATAGATGTGTGGTGGCTTATTCTACCATGGTTGCTATGTATGGTAAAACCGGTAGGCCTAGAGATGCAACGAGGCTTGTTGCCAAAATGAAAGAAAGAGGGCTCGAGCCAAATGTGTGGATCTATAATTCCCTGTTGGATATGCATGGGAAGGTCTTGAATTTGAGGCAGGTGGAGAAGATATGGAAAGAGATGAAGCGAAGGAAAGTTTTGCCCGATAAGGTCAGTTATACGAGTGTTATAAGTGCTTATAGCAAGGCTAGGGAATTTGATATGTGTATGCAATATTACCATGAGTATAGGCTTAATGGTGGTAGACCTGATAGGGCTATGGCTGGTATTATGGTTGGCGTGTTCTCAAAAACCACCAGAGTGGACGAGTTAGTTAAGCTTTTGCAAGATATGAAGGCAGAAGGTACTGGTTTAGATGCTAGGCTTTATCAATCATCGCTGAATGCTTTAAGAGATGCAGGGCTTCAACTTCAAGCCAAATGGTTGCAGCAGAACTTTGAGGCAAACCTACGTTGACTTTCATGGTTGGCAAAAGAGAAATCAAAACGAAAATGGTTTATGAATCAAGAGAAATCCACAAGAGACTTGAGTTAAAACAATGGCTCAATGGACAAGACTCTATTGCAACTTCAAGAAAAGGTCTAAAACGAGCGTTGTCATGCAAGCAGGCTTTGTTGTTCTTTTTATTATCTAAACCATGAGCTACAGGTTACAGTCGAGCCATTGTTCTGTAGTTCTCAATGTGGAGCAACCGTGCTGTAGCTTCCAGTGCAGCTCACGGTCGGACATGGTATGTAAACGGTTATTATGCAGTTCTATTTACTGTTAAATCATTCATGAACGTAATGGAGAAATGGATTTCGCGGAGGAATTTAAGGTCACATACTTTCAAGGAAAATCTAGAGAAAAAGCAGTAACAAGAGTAATCTTCTTGTTGTGTTTCCTTTTTTCTTTTTCCAAACAATTGAGAAAATTATACACTTTACAAGAATATAGTTTTACAGCACAAGATTTGACAGCCATCTCTATCATTTTGTTGAATTTATTTATTTTCCTTAAACCGCCAAGAGCAAAAACCTGTTGGCAAAGGTGTTTGCAAAATTCTTATAGACTGAAATGGTACGCAAACAAGTCTTTCTCCTGATCGGTCGTGGAAGCCTTACTAGCTACTGCTTTCTTTAGACAGCACTCCTATATGGTATAGATGTCCTATTTATTGCAGCGTTTTTAAGGAAATTATATACGAGAATGTTAAAAATGCAGTAGTTTCATCGGATATCACGAGGGGTTAGGATTCCCTCGAAGAGCAATCTTTGAAACTCCATTTGCATAAAAGTCAATTCAAACATCTTTATTGGTTTTCAGTAAGGAAATTGTTTGGTTCATTGATGTTCTACGTATACTTAGATCAGTTGGATTTTGATCGGTTGGAGTTACGGGTAAACCAAGTTTTGCCCTGGCTAACGGGTAGTACCCATGTGATACTTATGCGGCAATTTGAATTTTTTGGTCTTTCGAAGTGTTTTTTTTTTTTTCTTCATAATTAGGAACTTTTTGTTAGTAGCTTGACGTTGAATTTTGGGAGATTTTTCTTATCCACCTTAGAGCCAAAAAGCACAGTTGCGTGAACAAGATATCCAATACATTTTGGCAAGTAGAAAAGGCAGCAGTTGCAAGTCTGTTTTTTCTCCACTCAAACAGCATATGCACTCGAGTTTTAGCTTGAACCATGCACAAACTCCTTTATACGCCTTGTTTCCATCATCTCAATTAGAGATGTTAAAAGGGTCACGGCCCGTAGGGTTGGCGTTTAAACCGAAAAACAGGGTTAGGGTTCAATATTTTTGGCCCGTTTAAAATCATGGCCCGTTAGGGCTGGCCCGTAGGTTTCGGGGTTGGCCCGCCAACCTGCGTAATATTATTTAGTAGTAAAAAGTTTAGGAGATACGTAAAATAACCACCATGAGAATAAAACTAACAACCTTTTAATCCAAAGTCAAACACATTTATCCTTTGCACTACTCTTCTTTGTCTTGTGAATAAATACTGAAATATAAACAAATTTTTGGAAAGAAGCTAAGTAGAGCTATTACATTATTTATTTTGAGAAAAACAAGTTGGAAATTATAACACATCGATGTAAAAATGTCTAGTTTATATTTCTTTTGAAAAACATAAGAAACTATCAAAGTTATGAATGATTTATCGATTCACTATTTAAAAATATTGTTATATCATATCTTTAATCGTGGCCCGATAGTGACCCGTTAAGCCCGAAACCCGCTAAGGTTAGGGTTAGGTCTGCAATATTAGTGGCCCGAAAATATTGGACCGTTTAGCCCGCGGCCCGTTAGGGCCACAACCCGTTAGGGCTAGCCCGAAACCGATAGGGCTAGCCCGTTTAACATCTCTAATCTCAATCACCATCTGCAGGTATCCTTCTTTTCCCATATGCAGGTATCCTTCTTCTCAATCACCATCTGCAGGTACCGTTGTAACCGATCTGTGAAAAACTTGAATGAGAAATTGTATGTGGGAGTCATAGCAAAGAACCCAGGATATAGTATTCTTAGCCCCGAAAGCTGAAAGGTCAGAACCACAGGAGATTCTTACAAGTCGAGACTACCTTTGAGAGGTTCCGTTGTCTGACTTCAGCTGAGTAGTTGGGATGGCATTGTTATGGGCAAGGGGCCAAAAGATCCGTGATTTGCAAAAAGCAAAGCTATGATGGAAGCCATACATTAATTAAGGGTTCTGGGATATCCTCTGAAGGAAAATTGGTTTTCCAATTTCCCGTTGACAGGGTCTGGGAAGTATCTATTGTAGGAAACTCACTTCAAGCCTTAAATATTGTAGGAAACTCAGCTTCAAGTCTTAGATAACGAGGGGTGGCATAAGATTGCTGAGCTTATCACACGCATAAAGTGTTTATGCAAGAGTTTAATCTCTTAAGATTTCACCCTTTTGAGAAGAACTGGGAATGAAGTAGCCCATCATGCTACCCTCTCATCCGATTTTCTCATTTGCCAGTTGAGACCAGATTTGGTATTGCATTCCACTCCATCAGCATATTACCTGAAACGAAAGAAACTACACTTTCCATGAATAGAAGGGGGAAAAACAGAAAACAACACAAAAATTAAGCCACGCATAGATACGAGGATCATACTTACAGCATTAGTCTTCTTATAAACAAGCATACTACTTTTCATGACATCTTATCCTCCCT
Organism: Platycodon grandiflorus; assembly: GCA_016624345.1. Classification (NCBI taxonomy): domain Eukaryota; kingdom Viridiplantae; phylum Streptophyta; class Magnoliopsida; order Asterales; family Campanulaceae; genus Platycodon; species Platycodon grandiflorus. Next base: position 77,611,880 of record CM028362.1, on the reverse strand, counting down.
TGAATTTCTTATTTACATATTGCTTATAATAGACAAACAGAGGGGGAGAGGCCTGTGGTTGGGGAGCCAAATTTCAAGTGTTTCCCTCGAGTCTCTTAAGTATTTACATATTGCTTACGGATATAGATTGGGAGGAGGGGAGCTACATGTTTCAAGCGGTTTGTTTTTGCTTGGCTTTCCACTTGTTGGGGAGCCAAATTTCAAGTGTTTCCTCGAGTCTCTTAAGTATTTACATATTGCTTACAGACAGAGATTGGGAGGAGGGAGCTACATGTTTCAAGTGGTTTGTTTTGCTTGGCTTTCCACATAACACGAGGCTTGTCGACTGAAGCTTTTTCACATCCTTTTCGGAAACCATCTTCTTTTCGTTCCGGACCCTGATGCAACGCTGGAGTCAGTTTCTTGAATCACTGTTTTTCTATCGATTTGCTTTTGCAGACTACTTGATGATGCCTGCACCTTCGGCCTTACCATCTGCAGTCCCTCTGAAATTTCACAAACACGAGGCTTGTTGCCTGAAGTTTTTTCGCTGTCCTTTTTGGAATTACCATCTTCTTTGGCCTTTTCCTTCGCTTTCTTCTTTTTCATTTGGAACCCTGATGCAATGCTGGAGTCAGACTCTTCAAGCGCTGCATCAATTTGCACTTGTTCACCACTTAATGATGGCTCCACCGTTGGCCTTCCTATCTGCAATCCCTCTGAAATTTCACAAGTTGTGGTAGCATGAATCTCAATTTCCCAGTCGCTGGAGAAGGAAAATGAAGTTGCAGAATGTGTGGAGAGAGAGAGAGAGAGAGAGAGAGAGAGAGAGAGACAAAAAGGTAAATGTCACTACTTGGTTCAATAAAAAAATTGACTGATGCAATAAAGATGGGTCTTTGGTGAGATGTTCAATAAATGGAGATGGCATTGACATGTAACTACCCTTCAATTTATCGGAAAAAAATTAACGCTAATCCAGTCAACAGATCCAATCACAAATTGCACAATTGATTGGATTGCGGGTGAGCAAAAGAAAATCAAACATTTATCAAGGGAATAGAAACAAACAAATAATAAGTAATTGGGACTCGTGATTGCAGATGCTGTAAAACCATAAGAAAGATAGGAATGATAAATATCAGTTATTGGGAACAAGGTGTCCTTGAGCCAGCCAACAAGTTAGACAACAAAGTCAAATAAACCGTTTTCAATGCAGCGTATTTTTCCCAGATTTGACCAGAAAATTTAAATCTCAAACGGAGTAGACTGAACCAGAAACTTCACAATCAACTCCCTTTTGGAAGACCCCCCAGAAGTTACCTCTTTTAGGTTACCAAATGCGAAAAGTTGCACAATACCCAACCCGTCCAGTCAAGCGACCCGGAGTTCATTCGCAAGAAAGATGATTCAGTCGAAGTTAAATTTTAGAACTCCCGTCCCAATACCTCAACATGCAAAATCTTTCCCACTGGAATTAACCTTGTCGAGCCTACAGAACTCCCGGTTGAGCAGGTGAAAGGTTTGGAATGCGGTTCAAAGGAAAAAACAAATGTCCGGCATTGATTTCCTCTCTTGACCAAAGCCTTTGAAACCTCAAACCAAATCATCCCAGTTCTATGTGCCTTTGAACCGGTCAATCTTCCACCAAACCTTCCCTAAGAAATCATTTGACATCATTGTTGAAAACTCCATCCATGACTGTATCCTTCATAATTACAAAAAGTATTTCCAGACATGGTTTATTTTTGAAAGGTTTAAAACTCCACCCTCACTACCCTTTTCTCAGTCAGTTTCACATCCAAGACCTTTACCGTCTCCCAAAAGAAGCCCTCTGTTTTCTAGTATTTGTTTGAAGCATTCATTGTTGAACATTTCAACAGCGCCGAGCTATTTTCCTAACTTTTCCAATGTCAAGTGGACCGCATTCCAAACCTTTCACCCGCTCGAAATCTACGTCAAGCGGACCGCATTCCAAACCTTTCACCCGCTCAAAATCTACTCAAGCTCCTATTATGGTTTCATCCAATTTGGCAATAAGTCACCCCAGAAAAAGTATGTCATGATTACCTTTAGAAGACCATGTTTATACCTTCCTTCCACCCGAGTCACAAGCCCTCATCAATCAAATTAATTTGTCACCCATTCCCTTGCTAATTAGCAGAGAATAAGAGAACGATAAAGTATGATTTGGAAGTCATACCCTTAAAACGGTTACACTAGGGTATTTATATATATATGTGTGCATATACAACATAATGTTACAACTAGCACCCTTCATAATACCCCTTATTCTCTAACACTCCCCATCAAGCTCGAGCATAAATATCATGTATTACCAGCTTTTTACTAATATAACTCAATAGATTTCCAACCAAGGACTTGGTAGCATAAAATCCCCTTATTCTCAGCCCCTCCCCCATTCCCTCAACCAAAGTTTTTAATTGGTACACCTATAATCTTGTAAAATCCTCGAGTCAAACAATGCATTATGAGACCTTCCCCCATTTCAAGTTAAGATGTGTTCAATTAATGGAACACGACACTATCCGATCACAAGTTTTTCATGAAGAAGACACTTGGATAGCTGATCACCCCTTAAGAGCAAAGATTAATAGAAAAATTTCAGCAATGACAAATGACGCACCTAGTTTAGATGACAGGTGATTCAGAAGATGACTCGTCAACTCATCACCATCGTCTAGACCAATTTATTTTTGACTCGTACGTAGATGACCCATCTCACCCGGATTCCATATGGTCCTAAAACGACATCCATTACGTTTTCCACAACAAAATGTGTGCAATAATATAGATCCTGTCAAAAAGAATAATTCCACGTGGTTTCCCCCATGGAAAGATGAAAATAATCGAGCTTTTGCTTCTACTTCAATATTACTTTTTATCTCCTATACTATAAAAGTGTGAGATGTTTCTTACAAATTAATAGATGGACAAAATTAGCCCTATACCTAATAAACCACCCACCATTTAATTAAGGACAAAACAAGTAAATTTATCATGATAGAAAATAATGTTTGGACAAAAATAGCCCTAAATTTAATAAATCACTCCTTATTAATTAAGGTCGAACAAGTAAATTTGTAATGGGCTAATCAATATCATGAAGAGTTAAATAATAATTTGGTCCCTCCACTTATACCTAACTTTAAGTTAGTTCCTACATTTTGAATTTTATTCATTTCGTCTCATATGTCAATTTTTTTGTGAGATTCTATATAAAAATAAGTATAATAATAGATTTATTGATGAGTGTCGAGATATTTATCAAATCGGCAACATGTTTTCTAATTACCAGTGAACAAGCTAAGAGAAATGTGTTAAGAAAAAATAAGTATAATAATAGATTTATTGATGTGTGTCGAGATATTTATCAAATCGGCAACATGTTTTGTAATTACCAGTGAACAAGCTAAGAGAAATGTGTTAAGAAAATGTGTTATAATTTCAAGAAGATGAACAAAAATGGAGAACTCAGTTGATGAATTTGTACGTTTTGTTAGAGAAGAAAGTCAAAATATATAGTTTACTCCTTTGAATTTTTGAACTACTACAAGCAGCCTTAAAGACTATCATATTGGTCCCTAAGTTATAGATTGTATTAACAAATCCCTATTCAGTTAACTAAGTAACTTTTTTTTAGGATTTTCACTATCCATTAAGTTTTAGAAATTTCGAATAGGCTCTCCTACGTTCAAAAATGTATAGACAATTTTATGTTACATAATAACGTTAAAGTAAATATATATGCTATCTTTGACAATTTTATTTTGTAATATAGAAATAAAACTTTTTAAAATAAATAAAAATGTGTTATTAATATTTTATTCAAATTAACCATTACTATGAATATCTACATACTTTTCTAAATTGCAAAATAAATTATCCCAAAAGAAATAGAGTTAAAATTTAATAAGCGGTGTCTTTTACTTTGAATGTGTTCACTCTTATCAGTATATCAATTGAAAACAAGCATTCAAAAATCTCTCAATCAAACCATTATTTTCACTTCCTAACACTGAGTCACAAATTCTAAAAACGACATGAGCAAAGTTTTCAACAACAATGAGAGTACGCATTTTTTTACTGCAAGTTAGTTTATCGAGTTGTAGACGCCGTACAAGTTAACTCAAAATCTTTAACGCACGAGAACTGTCTTAAACAATCATATAAAACTGGCATTTGAGAAGAACATAGCAACGACTCTCTTCCCAATCTTCCTTGAAAAATGAAATAACTCCATAGTTCTTCCTCCGTCCTTAAATTATTGTCTTATTTGACACGGCACAATTAAGAAAAATAATTGACTTGATTATTAATATTTGTATAGTGTGTAGTTTCCTTTAATGCACATGTGCATGTGGCCCATAGTTAAAGTAGGAAGAAAAAGTAAGGGTAAAATAGTAAAAGTATTGTCCTAAAAAGAAACTTTTAAACAAAACAATTATTTGGAGACGAACAAAAAAAGCACAAAAATTATACATAGGGATGGAGGGAGTATTAATTATTTGCCAAGTTAGAGATATCGTTCAACCATAAAAATATCAAATATGATTTTTACCCGATGTATTCACTAAATCCATTATGCACCCCAACCTACGAAGTGTCCAACTTTAATACACGTTGTTGCCATCGTCCCAATTAACCCCGACCTTATGGGCGTTAGAAATAGTAACGGAATTTGACATGTGCATGTCACATGAGGGCTATGTTACTCATTTGGATCGGGGTGCAAAGTGAAATTTGAGGCTAATTCACTTTGACCTATTTTAGTATTTATATTATTATAAAACTATATTTTTATTTTTATTTAATTAAAAAATCTTCTTCTCTCTTCATTTCTAGCTAAGTCATATTTTACCACCATTATCAAAATCACCGCCACCAACCACAAATAACTGGACTCCACACCCTAAATCCATCGAATATTTTACTCCTTTCCATAACAGGGTTAAACCCCTAGCCTCTTTTGGTCTTCACTTGCTTACACTTTTTATAAGACCCGATGTTGTTAGATGAGAGAATCATTTTATTCCCCTCCCATAGCTATCAACTTTCTTTTCTTCTACTACAACTCTCCTTTGATTGAAAGAGATTGTCACCTGAAATCCTTTCAAGTAGTCTCATCCCAAAATTAAATTCTCTCATTGCTTAGCGATCGACACCGAAGGAGCGACTAAGAAGAGAGAGACGTTTGAAGAAAGAAGTGTGACCGAACAAAAGCTAAAGAGATTATATTTCTCCATTTGAGCAAGGCAAGGTAAGCACATTTCTTGGTGGTGGTTAGGGGTGGTGGTCGTGGCGATTGTAGGGATGACTGGTAGTTTAGGTGAAATACGGTATTGTTAGATCTCCAAATTTTCAAATCATCATATGGGTTTGGGTTTAAACTTTCAAATTATAAGATTCAAATAATTGAATTTGGCTTTGTAATAATGAAATTTAAGGTTGTGGTGGTGGTGTGTCTATAAATGATGGATTTTGTGTATGGGATAATTCGAAGGAAGGAGTAAGGAAAAAGAAAAAAATTAATAAAATAAAATCAAAAATTACTTTTTTTATTAATGTTGAAATTTGAGGTGGTAGAGGTGGTGATGCTGGTGGTGGTGATGGTAATGGTGGTGGGTCTATGAATGATGAGGTTGATGGAAGAAAGTGAGGGATAAGAAAAGAAATTAAATAAAATGTATATTTTATTTTGGGAGTATTGCATTCTTTTAACTTTAAAAATAAATATGAGACAAATTTTAATTATTTTTGGATTATTAAACGCTTATTTATTATTTTTAATTAAAAACTTATCTTAAATATCAAATGGTTAACTAAATGATAAAATTATAACCAAATCCCACTTTACACCCCAAACAAAATGAACAAACTAATCCTCATGTGACATTTACATGCCATTTTCTTCTACTATTTTTAACACACATGGACGGGAGGGGGCAAAATGAGAACCAAAATTGGGTGTAAAAGTGAGACACTTTGTAGGTTGGGATACAATGTAAGATTTAGTGGATATTTTCGAGAGCTAAATCGTATTTTGACCCCATAAAAATTAGGCCATAATACAAATTTGCCCCCAAATTATTCACCAAATCTCACCTTAGTTTCTTATAATTAAAACTAAGCCAAGCGAAAATTAGCGCCCCAATGTAACCACCAAATTCCACTTTCCACCCTAGATTAAAAATGTGTCAAAGTCATATATCATGTTACATTTTGTCCCATTCGCCCCTGCAACGGATGTTACACATTTGGCGTTAAGTTGACACGTGAGGACCATTTTGGTCATTTTTATAGCCAATCTTACGTACACCAGTGGGTGCTGTCTTCGCCGGTGACGATAGTGTTCCTCCTCTTAGCTATCCTCGAACTCGAAACAATCGGTGAGTTTTACCCGATGTCAACCCCAATTAAAATCATTAGATTTATTACTATCTCTCTAGCAAGATTGATTAGATATGACGAAAAGACTCCAAGAAAGATTTAAGAAAAATATTGTGGAACTAGGTGAATACAATCGAAAATTGAACCAATTGCCAATGGTCTCAAGTGCTTTGTCGACCATTTTGGACTCCGACATCGGGCTTGTACAATAATAGATTTATAAAAATAAGTATAATAATAGATTTATTGATGAGTGTCGAGATATTTATCAAATCGGCAACATGTTTTCTAATTACCGGTGAACAAGCTAAGAGAAATGTGTTAAGAAAAATAAGTATAATAATAGATTTATTGATGTGTGTCGAGATATTTATCAAATCGGCAACATGTTTTGTAATTACCAGTGAACAAGCTAAGAGAAATGTGTTAAGAAAATGTGTTATAATTTCAAGAAGATGAACAAAAATGGAGAACTCAGTTGATGAATTTGTACGTTTGTTAGAGAAGAAAGTCAAAATATATAGTTTACTCCTTTGAATTTTGAACTACTACAAGCGCCTTAAAGACTATCATATTGGTCCCTAAGTTATAGATTGTATTAACAAATCCCTATTCAGTTAACTAAGTAACTTTTTTTTAGGATTTTCACTATCCATTAAGTTTTAGAAATTTCGAATAGGCTCTCCTACGTTCAAAAATGTATAGACAATTTTATGTTACATAATAACGTTAAAGTAAATATATATGCTATCTTTGACAATTTTATTTTGTAATATAGAAATAAAACTTTTTAAAAATAAATAAAAAATGTGTTATTAATATTTTATTCAAATTAACCATTACTATGAATATCTACATACTTTTCTAAATTGCAAAATAAATTATCCCAAAAGAAATAGAGTTAAAATTTAATAAGCAGTGTCTTTTACTTTGAATGTGTTCACTCTTATCGAGTATATCAATTGAAAACAAGCATTCAAAAATCTCTCAATCAAACCATTATTTTCACTTCCTAACACCGAGTCACAAATTCTAAAACGACATGAGCAAAGTTTTCAACAACAATGAGAGTACGCATTTTTTACCAAGTTAGTTTATCGAGTTGTAGACGCCGTACAAGTTAACTCAAAATCTTTAACGCACGAGAACTGTCTTAAACAATCATATAAAACTGGCATTTGAGAAGAACATAGCAACGACTCTCTTCCCAATCTTCCTTGAAAAATGAAATAACTCCATAGTTCTTCCTCCGTCCTTAAATTATTGTCTTATTTGACACGGCACACGAATTAAGAAAAAATAATTGACTTGATTATTAATATTTGTATAGTGTGTAGTTTCCTTTAATGCACATGTGCATGTGGCCCATAGTTAAAGTAGGAAGAAAAAGTAAGGGTAAAATAGTAAAAGTATTGTCCTAAAAAAGAAACTTTTAAACAAAACAATTATTTGGAGACGAACAAAAAAGGAAAGCACAAAAATTATACATAGGGATGGAGGGAGTATTAATTATTTGCCAAGTTAGAGATATCGTTCAACCATAAAAATATCAAATATGATTTTTACCCTGATGTATTCACTAAATCCCATTATGCACCCCAACCTACGAAGTGTCCAACTTTAATACACGTTGTTGCCATCTGTCCCAATTAACCCCCCTGACCTTATGGGCGTTAGAAATAGTAACGGAATTTGACATGTGCATGTCACATGAGGGCTATGTTACTCATTTGGATCGGGGTGCAAAGTGAAATTTGAGGCTAATTCACTTTGACCTATTTTAGTATTTATATTATTATAAAACTATATTTTTATTTTTATTTAATTAAAAAAATCTTCTTCTCTCTTCATTTCTAGCTAAGTCATATTTTACCACCATTATCAAAATCACCGCCACCAACCACAAATAACTGGACTCCACACCCTAAATCCATCGAATATTTTACTCCTTTCCATAACAGGGTTCTAAACCCCTAGCCTCTTTTGGTCTTCACTTGCTTACACTTTTTTATAAGACCCGATGTTGTTAGATGAGAGAATCATTTTATTCCCCTCCCATAGCTATCAACTTTCTTTTCTTCTACTACAACTCTCCTTTGATTGAAAGAGATTGTCACCTACTGAAATCCTTTCAAGTAGTCTCATCCCAAAATTAAATTCTCTCATTGCTTAGCGATCTGACACCGAAGGAGGAAAGCGACTAAGAAGAGAGAGACGTTTGAAGAAAGAAGTGTGACCGAACAAAAGCTAAAGAGATTATATTTCTCCATTTGAGCAAGGCAAGGTAAGCACATTTCTTGGTGGTGGTTAGGGGTGGTGGTCGTGGCGATTGTAGGGATGACAGTGGTAGTTTAGGTGAAATACGGTATTGTTAGATCTCCAAATTTTCAAATCTTCATATGGGTTTGGGTTTAAACTTTCAAATTATAAGATTCAAATAATTGAATTTGGCTTTGTAATAATGAAATTTAAGGTTGTGGTGGTGGTGTGTCTATAAATGATGGATTTTGTGTATGGGATAATTCGAAGGAAGGAGTAAGGAAAAAGAAAAAATTAATAAAATAAAATCAAAAATTACTTTTTTATTAATGTTGAAATTTGAGGTGGTAGAGGTGGTGATGCTGGTGGTGGTGATGGTAATGGTGGTGGGTCTATGAATGATGAGGTTGATGGAAGAAAGTGAGGGATAAGAAAAGAAATTAAATAAAATGTATATTTTATTTTTGGGAGTATTGCATTCTTTTAACTTTAAAAATAAATATGAGACAAATTTTAATTATTTTTGGATTAAAACAGTTATTTATTATTTTTAATTAAAAACTTATCTTAAATATCAAATGGTTAACTAAATGATAAAATTATAACCAAATCCCACTTTACACCCCAAACAAAATGAACAAACTAATCCTCATGTGACATTTACATGCCATTTTCTTCTACTATTTTTAACACACATGGACGGGAGGGCAAAATGAGAACCAAAATTGGGTGTAAAAGTGAGACACTTTGTAGGTTGGGATACAATGTAAGATTTAGTGGATATTTTCGAGAGCTAATCGTATTTTGACCCCATAAAAATTAGGCCATAATACAAATTTGCCCCCAAATTATTCACCAAATCTCACCTTAGTTTCTTATAATTAAAACTAAGCCAAGCGAAAATTAGCGCCCCCCCCCCCAATGTAACCACCAAATTCCACTTTCCACCCTAGATTAAAAAATGTGTCAAAGTCATATATCATGTTACATTTTGTCCCATTCTGCCCCCAGTGCAACGGATGTTACACATTTGGCGTTAAGTTGACACGTGAGGACCATTTTGGTCATTTTTATAGCCAATCTTACTGTACACCAGCTGGGTCTGTCTTCGCCGGTGACGATAGTGTTCCTCCTCTTAGCTATCCTCGAACTCGGAAACAATCGGTGAGTTTTACCCGATGTCAACCCAGCCAATTAAAATCATTAGATTTATTACTATCTCTCTAGCAAGATTGATTAGATATGACGAAAAGACTCCAAGAAAGATTTAAGAAAAATATTGTGGAACTAGGTGAATACAATCGAAAATTGAACCAATTGCCAATGGTCTCAAGTGCTTTGTCGACCATTTTGGACTCCGACATCGTGGCTTGTACAATTTTTTCATTTTCAATTTGATTTCATTTGAAACACATCAAGATCTAATATTCATTTCAAAGCAAGAACTTACTGCTTTGAATTTAAGGTTTTCCAAGGTATGGTGTTTGGATTGGGTTCCAAAAACTTATTAGAATCATTTTTTTGATCTTTACAGCACTCTGATGTCATAAATTTTGACAAAGCTGTTTCAGAGTTTGAAATCAACCCAGATGAGGCAACGACGGTGGTGGTGGTGACGTTGGTGGTGAGATTGAGGTATACTTGGGGGTTCCTCGTCCAACTTAGATTTGCATTATTGGTTGAAAGGAAGAAATACGATTTCAAAGATGGGGTCGAGATGTGTACGTGTGTGTGTGTGGTGTGTGTGAGATAGAGAGAGAGAGAGAGAGAGAGAGAGAGTAAGTACGATTTCGTTGATCTTGATGCCGACGTTGGGTTTCTAAGTGACTTTGTTTTGGTGCACCCAGGTGACTTTGTTTTGGTGCCCAGGAAGAAGAAGACAACTAAAACCAGACATGAGGAAAGATTAAAAAGAAAAAAATAGGCCAAAATACGAAAAACCCCCCAAAGTATACACCCAATCCCAATGTCCCCCCAACCTAAGGTTTGCTCCATAACCTCATCTAATGTTGCCAATTTTCCCAGTTAGCCCCTTCGCCGTCCACAGCGTTAGAAAATTAACGGTTTTGCATCACGTTCCTTGCACGAGGGGGTGATTCGGTCTTTTACCATATATGTAAAACAAACACTAAATAAAGGGGTGCAAAGAGTCAAAGTAGCAAAAATAAAAATGATTAAAGCTTTCACCGTTTGTAAATTAGGGTTTTCTTTCTTCCTCAATCTGTAAATTAGGGTTTTCTTTCTTCCTCATCTGTAAATTAGGGTTTCGTTATAAAAAATTCCCAAATTCTCAAAGCTTTCACCATTTTTCTGCCCTAAATCGTAATCAAAATGGGAAGATACTACCATCACCGCGACAACATTGGACAACAGCGACAGTACTGGTTTTGATCATAAAATGACAATTCAGAGCTAGACCAACGACACTATTGTTTTCTTCCCAATCCACAATTCTATCTCTCTAGCCGACCCATTACCCGGTTGGATTCTTGAAAGCCCGGTGAATAGATCGGAGGAGAGAAAGAAAGGCCATGGGAGTGAAGAGAGAAAAGCTGGACAATTCGGGGATAAGAGTAGAGAGGTAGACTTTGGTGGCGAAGAGACAGATAGGTGGGACCGGAGTCCATTGTGACGGCAATCAAATAAATGAGAGAGGATATAGAGAGATTCTTGCCGATACCTCATCAGAGAGGTTTTCGATTTCGATTGGATCGTTCTTGTTGAGAGTGTAGTCAAGGAGGGATTGAGGGCTAATAGAGATTATTTTGAAATAAGGGATTGGAATTGGTCGTTGAGAAGGGTTTGGTTGGTTTTGAGCTCGGAGACTATTTGGTTTATGGCTTCATCCATCGCCATTGATGGAGCTTGGAGGTCAACTGCAAAACCGAGTAGAAGAGAAGAAAAGTAGGGGATGGAAATGAGAAAATAAGTATTTTTATTTTTTAAAATTACACTTTGACCCCCCTTATTTAGTGTTGTTCTGTTTATTAAGTGGAAATGACCTAATTGCCCCCGCACGTGCAAGACACATGCATGATGAAAAATGTTAACTTTCTAACGGTCATCACGAACAGGGGGTTAACTGGGAAAATTGGCAACATCAGATGGGGTTATGGAGCAAAACTTAGGTTGGGGGAACTTTGGGATTTGGTGTATACTTTGGGGGCTTTTCGTATTTTTGCCAAAAAATATGGCATAACTTTGATTAAAGGAGAAAGAAGGAAAAAATGAAAAAGTGAAATAGAAAATTATAGGCACAAATTCTAATTTTTTTTTTTTCATTATTCAAAAAAAAAAAAAATTTTATTTGAAATGAAAGAAAGAGAGTTTTATTTAAAAAATAATGCACCAAATCTCACTTTGCACCCTGATCCAAATGATCAAATGCCCTCACGTGACTCTCAGGTGTCAACTCAACGTTAAATTTGTAACATCCGTTACACATAAGAGCAAAGTTAGGCAAAGTATGACAAAATGTTAAATGGTATATGACTTTGACTTAAGTTTCGATATTGGGTGCAAAGTGGAATTTAGTGGTTACATTGGGGGCTAATTTTCATTTGGCTTTAAAACTAAAAGGAGCTACAAATTAAAGTCGTAATGTGGTACAAATTAAAAAGGTATCCAAGTGGAAAAAAAAAAAGGCACCTGGCAAATGAAATTTCATTAATTTAATACCGATTGGAAATTTCATTAATTTATTGTATTGTATTAAATTTCATTAATTTAATGCAATACAATAAATTTCTTATATATATATATATATATATATATATATATAATTTCATTATTTCTCGTGTGTTATATGCTTTAAAGTCTTGTAAAAGTTAAATTCGTATATAAGAACTTTATTGTATTGATTTTTCATTTTTTAGGATGGTTATTAACTAATTTTGATTACTTAAAAATAAGTATTTTAGATTTAATAAAAATAAATTAAATATTCATATGATACAAATATTTTTTGGGAAACAAAAATAAGCGAGCCAACATATGTTTTCTTAAAAAACTAATTAATAAAAGATATAAAAAATAATCAACGAAAAGACAAAGGTGTAGGATAAGTTGTTATACAATGAAAAAATATATTCAAAATGAAAGAAAAACAAAGTATTAAAAATAGCAAAACACACAACAACAAAGTTTAGGCCAAAATACGAAAAACCCCCAAAGTATACAGCAAATCCTAAAGTCCCCCCAGCCTACAATTTGCCCCCATAGTCATACTTGACGTTGCCATTTTCTCGGTTGCCCCATGGCCGTGATGGGCGTTAGAAAACTAACGAGAATTAATCACGTGCCTTGCACGAGGGAGGGCGATTAGGTCTTTTGTCATATATACGTAACACTAACCAAAGGGGTCAAAGTGTCGAAAGAATTACTTATTTGCTTCAATTAAACCCTAATTTCCCTTCATCCGGACTCGCAACCATGGCTTCTCAATCATCCTCTTCAACGGCAAACACTTTATCTTCTCCACCCAATGTTGTTTAAAATGAAACGACATCTGAAGCCAGTCCACCTAGCCAAGTGACCTTGTTGTTCCTTCGTCATCAATGCGGTGGTCCCAAGTAATGAAGCCCCTGTTCCAATGTCTCAAATCCTTCCAAGAGAAGCGGGCAATGCAATCGATGTTGAAGAAGGCCCCGAAAGAGATTGGCAAAAAATTCGGCCAATCGGAGACGCCTGCAAAACGTTCCAAACGACTTCGAGGGTTTTGCACGGTGCAAAGGGTTTGCTCGATTTAGTAATCTTCTTGGTTAGTTGACCGGATTTCTTGATTTGATTTTATGAATTAGAATTACATTTGTTTTCTAAATTGTTGATTACTTGGTCTATGGGTCGTTATCTGTTTCTGAATTGTCTTATGTCTTGTAGATTGCATATTTATAGATGGGTGTAGACATGTAGCTGGAATTTGATAAGTATTGTGTAGTTTATAGAAGTCCTAAAACCGTTCTTCCATCTCCTCGGCATTCTAAAGCAGAAAAATGAAAGGTGAAAGGGAAATCCAGATGTGGAAATGAGAAATTGAGTGTCAACAAGGATTTCACTAAGTTTAGTTTTCATCGGTACCATAGTGTTTCTTGTTGAGCTGTTCCATCAAGGTTGGAAAGTAATGAAGTGCAAAGGAGGGGTTCATTATACCAGAGCTCAAATGAAATAAGGACGTCGACAAAGAAGATTGAAGGTACTGAAGGGAGGAAAAAAAATTGAACACCCGCGAAGTAGTGCTACTACTTTTTCGTTTGAAATTATCGATTCATGTGCAGTTTAGATGAAGATAGCTTAGAATCGAGTTCATCTGTTAGCAAGCCACCCTGATCTCTCCTTTAGTCCTCTTAAAGAAAGATTTGAGACTTTGAATCTTTGACCCCCTTTATTTAGTGTTGTTCTGTATATATGATGAAATCACCTAATTGCCCCCGCCACGTGCAAGGTACATGATGAAAAACGTTAACTTTCTAATGGTCATCATGACCAATGGCTAACTGAAAAAATTGGCAACATCAGATTGGGTTATGGGCCAAATCGTAGGCTAGGGGGACTTTGAGATTTGGTGTATACTTTGGGGGTTTTTTTGTATTTTGGCCCAGAATTTACAAGTCTAATAACGTTGTAAAAAATGAAAACACAAAAAGAACTCAACAATTAAAAGTAAACAAAAATATGAAGCAACTAACAAAACACTTTAAAAAAATTATTAACACCACGTGCATCGCACGTGCACTTAACTAGTAAATGTAAAAGAAAGAGTGTCATGAGTGGTAATAATTATAGTGTGTCATTATGTAATATTTTGTTACTCTTAAGTTTGGTTTCAAGTCTGGATAGCCTCTCTCCCTATAAATAGCAGTATCCTTTCAATTGTAAGACATCGGATACAAACCTAGCCTATTTGAATTCTCCCTAGTACAATATTCCCTCATTGAATAAAAATTGAGTGTTGCTTTCATCTTTGAGATCTCCCCTTTCTTCCATTAAAACCTTTATGTATTCCTGGTTCTTATATAATAGTCTTTGTTTCCTTTATGTAAAGTAAATGTATTATTTTCTACAGTTAGTATTATTTTATTATGCTATAAAGTAACTTTATATTTTATAGGTATTATATAAATCTATCTTAACCCCCTAATATCTTTCATATTCGAATATTTGAGAAACAAGGCAAAGCTAACATGTGCACGAAGAACATATTTTAAAAACTAATTTATGATATGTTTTGCATTAGATCTCATGAATGCGTGGTCATCGAGACAAAACTTACAATATCTTGATTCTTAAAATGTGTTGTTAGGGCTCATGTTAGCCAAAGTCATGAAACAATGAGACTCGTTAATGTTACTCTTTAATCATCCACAATACATCAAAACATGGTTTTTGGGCTAACAAAGACCAAGGATTGTGAGAGAGTAAGTGGCAGAAACAAAAAGGAGAAAAGAAAACGAATACTCCAAACTAATACTCCCTTCCCAAAAATAGCCCCCTAGTAAATTTTAGACATTTCTCCGGAATGGACAAGCTCTGAACGACTCCAAAACACGAATGACACCTAGCCATTTGTTCCAACCATTTGTTTGGACTAGTTATGACCTGATCCGATTGTTGAGAAACCTTGGATCACAAAATGATGCATCACAGCTGGCTTTTCCCTTCTTTTTTCTATTTGAAAAATGTAAATACTGTATTTTTTACTGTTCTTCGAAATCACTTTCCAAACAAATGGTTGGAACTAATGGCTAGGTGTCATTTCCCTCCAAAACTAATACTCCATCTGTCTCAAAAAGAATCCTACTTTCCTTTTTAAGTGTCCCATAGAAAGAGCCTTACATTCAATATTAAGTTATAAAATTTCATTACTTTTTCAGCTTCTTTCTTTCTTTTTGGAGACATGATATTTCTGACATGCATAGAAAAAAAAATTTAGTGCACTTTGCAAAAAAATGTATAATAGTAAAAGTATAATATTAAAAATTGTGACTTTTCAATTGCGACTTGTTTCTTGGAACGGAGAGAGTATTTATTTTCTTTTAAATTTCAAAGATAAGTCCAATTTTGGGTCTTTTCATAAAGGGAAAGGAAAACTTCTCTAAAGTGATTATAATAATGAAAACTGACCTGAGTTCTGGTTCAATGGGCTGCATTAATTCATCACTGAGGCCGTTTTCATCACTGCTGTCAAATGGGTTTTTACAGGACGAAAAGACTGATGCAGTCGTACTATGAAACTTATTCTCCATGTGAACCTGACAAAAAAAAAAAATGGTAAGATACTTATTAAGAATAATACTCCCTCCGTCCTAAATCGAGCGTCCCATCTTTTTCAAAAAAAAAAAAATTGTCACAAAATGATTGTCCCTTTTAATATGAGTTACTAAATTCACATTTGCTATCTATCATGTCCCAATGTCAATTGCAATACGATGGTATGGACACTAAAGACATTCATGTATATGTGCGTTTTGTGATCCAACATTCATGTATATGTACTACATAATACAATGATCTAAAGTCAACTTCCTTAATTTTTGAAAAAAATGAAAAAGCGCAACTCAATTTGTGCCGAGGGAGTCATAAAAAAGATCAGCAAAAATCTATGTTTGTCGAGTTGCCATAACCTAACCTTAGGCGCATAAGATGCACAGCTCGTGTTTATATTTGTTCCTGCTACCACCCACTTTTTTCCAGAAGTACTGGGAGAAAGCCCAACAGTTCGTGACTTCAAGGTTTTTGATGTAATAGTGCAAACATTATCTCGGTTATTGTTACCATTCTTTGAAAACAATACACTCAAAAATTCTTCTTCAGACTGAATCTGCCTTCTGTGCATGAAAATGGCATGAGGACAGGACATCTTTTGACCATCGTCTTCTGAGCTCACAATAACTAGAGGATTCTCAGTCTTTGCGAGTGTGTTACCCAAAACATTCAGTAGTTTACACTTACGTTTCCGTCTCCCTTGCAGAGCCTTGAGAAACTCCACGGGCAAATGCGAGCTAATATCAATCCTACCAACTAGATTCTGAAGCACGTCAAAGTACTTCCCTGAGTTCAAGCATAGCAAACAAATCAAAACAACTAATCTAAACACCAGATGTGGATAGTAACTCAAATTGATGTTAGATCTTTTAATCCACTCCATCGTATCGGTCTTCTTTGCAAGAAGCTGGTTGACAGTACAAGCCACAAAATCAAAAGCACCTGTTAGAGATGACTTTGTCCTGGGACAGGCATCCAGTTCTTGGGAAATAAACCACTCAGCGAGAGAGGACTTCGTTGTAAAAAAACATTCTTCGTTAAATGACACCAGAAGTAGAAAACGTTCAACAAGATACAATAAGCAGTTAGGTGAGACATAGTGGAGCTCATTCCTCCAATCAATGTTAATTGTAGCACTCAAAGCATCATGAAGCTTTGAGACCAACGCAACCTTTTGAGAAGAAGCATGTAATTTTCCAGACGTTAATCCATCGGCGAATCTTGAACCCCTCGCATGATCCTTGAACTCATGAATGACAGCTTTCCATTGTGGACTTGCATCAAATCTTTTTGCGACCATCTCATGCAAAGTAGCTGATAACTTCCGAGATCCAAACATTATCATCAGTACCTTCCCAATCCTTCCATATGTCAGCTTACCCTCAGAACTAACATTCTCGAGAATAATTTCTTCAAGTAAATCATCAGGAAGTTTTGTCCTTCTTAAAGTCATCACATTTTCTGTCACTGACCTCCATTCGAGAGGAAAAACATTCTCAAAGAAACTCCCGGCAGATAGTTTTAAGAAACTCGCGAGTACTTTATCGTCAGGGGATCTTTCAAGAAAGTTGGAGGCTGCAAGAAAGTTTGCAACTTCAAAAACATGGATTCCCGCCTTACACTGGCGAAACAGGGAGAAGGAACTTCTCAGAGAAAACATATGAAGAGAATGTAGACTTTCCAGGACCTTTAAGCCAACAGAGTATACTTCCGATGACCAAAAACTGCGTGCACTAGTCACAAACTGAGCATCCAGATTAACCAACTTCCGAGGTCCATCATCAGTTACTTTAATCCAATCAGCACCAGAATCGAGTAAGAGAGAACCTATATTCTTCTCATCAAACTGCTTCCTTACACCTAAGAAGCTCAAACAAAACCTCTCATAGTCTATGTAACCAGTAGAATCTTCTGTTTCAAAATGCTTAAGATACTCCAACACGTTCAGTAACTTCTCCTTCCAAAAGTGCCAAAAATAAATCAGTGTCTCAATGGACACTTGGCATTTGGAAATTCTTTCTTCTGAATGATTCTCGAGATCAATTATCATATCATCTCCCCATTCATACTTTGAGGTTTCTGAACTAAGGTGTGCATCAAGAATTTTCCGAGCAGATAATATTTCACCGGTAATATTATTGCTCTTTCTGGAAGCACTGAAATGTTCTTTCAACTCAGCCAAGCTACTTTCTCTGTCTACTAATATATCTACTTCTGCACAAACAAACTCATAGAAGACACCAGATTCAATGTAAGCTAATTCTTTGGCTTTTGTTAGAAGATATTCCTTTTCTTGAAACGGCTTCAAGGGCCAACCATTGCTTCCAGAAGCCCAAAGGGAATTGGCCAATACATGGAAAAGAATGAGAATTGCAGCATCTTTGTAGTGACCAGCCTTTGCCAGCAAATCAATCTCAAGTGGGAGATCTCCTTTTTGCCTTGCAACATCAGCAGCCTCCAGCAAATTCCCTGATTCTTCTTCCAACAACAGCAGTTCGTCAAAGCAATCCAAGGAATTTAGAAACGAGCGCATTGAATCTAGAAATTGAAATGCTCGAACAAATTTCATCATGCTTCTCTTATCACCAATAGTGTAAGAGTGACGTGCGCATTTCTCAAGAAAATCATGTATTCTTCTGGCCACTTTTGGCTGCATATCGATGTCACCAAGATCTAGGGCATCATTTTTCATGAAATGGATGGCTTCCAGCCCCATATCAACTAACTTCTGCGTTATTTCATAGTCAATACAGAATTCAAGAAACTTACATTCCCTAAGAAAATTCACAACTTCAAAAATATGGAGGGCGGTTTTGCTTTGGCAAAGTTTCGGGAGTTTGATCCGTACAGAGAAAGCATGTAGGGCTTTTAAAGTTCCCAATACCTTAATGCCTACAGACACTACTTCTGAACACCAATAACTCTTAATGCTGGAGAAAAAACATTGAGCATCCATGCTAATCAGTTGTCCCTCTCTGTGAAACTGTTTGTCATCGACTCTTACTGCCCATTCAGCATCAGAAATTAACACGAAATAACGAGTGTCATCATTGTTGATCATCTTCCATACACCAAAGTAATGTAAGCAAAACTCCTCAATCATCATATTACGATTGTCACCTTGGGGTTCAACACATCCAAGATAGTCAATTATGTCCAAAACCTTGTCCATCCAAAATTGCCAAAAGTAAATAAGTGTCTCTATGGAAATACAGTTCGAGGAAACTCTTTCTTCTGAAAACGTCATTAAATCCTTTACAGGGTGATTGACCCACTCATAACTTGAGAAACCTGATCGAACATGAGCATCAAGTATCTTTCGTGCCAATAAGATTATTCCCCTATGATTTTGTTGTCTCTCGGAATCACTCAAATTCCGTTTCATTTCAGAAAATATACTTGTCTGGTCTGATAAAATGGTTGCCTCCGTACTGACAAACTTGTAGAAGGCATCTGATTCTTTAACTGCCAACAGCTTGGCTTTGGTTAAAAGCTTCTCTTTACGCTTAAACGGCTTCAAGGGCCAGCCTTTGTTTCCAGAGGCCCAGAGGGAGTTGGAAAGAACATAAAACAGAATAACTAGTGATGCATCTTTGTAATGGCCAGCTTTTTCTAGAAAATCAACCTGCATTAGAGCATCTCCTTTTAGCTTTGCAATCGCCGCAGCCTCCAGAAAATTTCCTGATTGGTTTTCCAACTCCATCAGCTCATCAAAGCAATTCAAACTCTTCAAGAACGCACGCGCAGAATCCATGGAATGAAAGGATTTGACGAACTTCAGCATGCTTTTGCGATCTTGAAGCTCATGATAGTGAAGTGCACATCTCCGAAGAAAATTATGCTCGATATTTTGCATATCGCCACTTTCGGACACTCCAACATCTGGAGTAGCTTTCTCTCTCCGGGATCCAATTAAATGTAAACCCAAATCATGAAGTTCTCTAGTCGAGCAAATAGACAGGCATTTTGCAAAGTAGTTTCCGTGAGCATATGCTTCAGCCGCACGCTTGTGACATCCTGCAAGCAAAAAGAAGTCACCAGCATCTTCTAACCTAGATTGTCCAAACTTCTTCAAATAAATCTCACCTGCGTATTTGAGAAGCCCAAGATATAAATTTTATTAAATTAAGGATGAGAAATACATGTTTAAGGATTTCTTTTTCTATTGTTTCACAATAGACCTCAGATTATTTGAATAAGTATAAACTGCGGCTAACTCATTTACAAGCAACAAGCAAACCCTTTCATGCTTGATGCTTGCATTGCATTTACTGTCCAACTTGAATAGTACAAGAGTTAAAAGGAACATAATTAAAAGTAAGAAACAGAGTGCATCAGCAAGAGGGATTTGTTGGGGTGGGACGCGAAGATGCAAGAGTAGCTTTTATTTATAACTAAAGCAAAAGATAGTGCCAATCCAACAAGAAACATTATATAAGCTGGTAATATAATGGAGTTATAAGGGTGTCCTCAATAACTGAAAGCTAAGATTATATAAGAGAGAACTAAAACCTGCTTTTTCATAATCTTTTAACTCAATGAAACATTGTGCAGCCAACTCATATCTGCCAATTGAAAGATATATTTCAGCAGCCTCTCGAAGGACTCGCGAAGCCATTTCAGGACTTGAATTCTGCATAAAGTCGGCATCTGCATGCAGGCTAGTAGCCTTGGCCCACTTTTCCCTGTATTTATCTCCAGCTCTTCTGAAGCACATCACGGCCATTTCAGTTCTACCCTCACAATAGAGCTTCAAAAAAGAAAAAATGAAGGGGATAGAAAATGCAAATTAGCAAAATGAAAAGTAAAATGTATTTCCTGACAATTTTGGATAAGTTCTGTAGGTATTGCACTTACATTAGCTTCAAATATCAAAGATATAAATTAAAACTAGGATTAAAATGAAATATTGACCTTGGTTCCACATGAACTCCAGTCCTCGTTGCTACTCCCAACAGGCAGTGACTTTAGAAGTGAATCATCAAGTTGCTCAAACTGGATGACAGACAGCTTCCTCCAGTAGTCAAATATAGGATTGGAGAGGTCCTCCACATTCTCAGAAATCCATAACCTTCGCCTTGAACGAGTAATAGCAAGATAAAGTAGCTTCAGTTCCGAGCACAAGCCTCTGTGTTCTGCCTGACTGACACTTATAGAGGACGTCGGTGAAGTGGGGATCAGCATATCTTGTTCCTTCATATACTCGTGTATTGCTCGCCATTGACTTCTGATTGGTGATGATCCAAAAAAGTTGTACAAAAGAACGTCCTAGTAGAAAATAAGAAGTGAAAGGTCAAGAATATATCTTAGGTTGAAAGAAAGAGGCTTCCCTTTTATCTTTTCATTTTCATTGGACGATAGGGGTGGGAGCCAGTGAAACAATGCCAGGACTAGAGGAAAGGTTGTTTGAAATATGATAAGAGATGCTACATGGGTAGCATATTCTTACAGAAAATTTCACTCCCTATACACCATTTGTGAAAAACTGGTCAAGACACAAACTTAAGGTCATGATTTAAACGAACTACAAAAGTACTTTGTTGAACAAACAACGCACATAAGTCAAAAGGCAAATCATAGACCGCAAAGAAAAGGTGGGAAGAGACATATATGTCATGATTGGAAGTAAAATAAACACCTCAAATCTCCTGATACAAGCACATAAGAATGAAGTTTTATGACCAATAAATATAACTCAACTCAGCCTTAGTCCCAATCACTTGGGGTCAGCTACATGAATCCTCTTTCGCCATTCAGTTCGGTCCAAAGCAAGGTTGTCAGACAAGCCAAACCCGTTCATATCTTTCTTTCCTACTAATGTCCATGTTATGTTTTGCCTTCCCCTACTTCCAGCCTAGTTGATACTAATACCATCACACCTCCTAATGGGTGTTTTAATCATTTTACGTTGTATGCGTCCAAACCATCTAAAGCGGATTTATCTCATTTTATCTGCTATCAGGGCGACTTTTACTGTCTCGCAAATTTATTCTTATGAATTTTATCTTTCCTAGTTTTACGAATTTCACCGTAGACTTGTATGACCAGTAAATAAACAACAAATAAACTCTTATTGATCCTTAAGTTCAACATATCCACAAGTCTTCTAAACCAAAAATAAAGATGGTGACAAAAATAATTTTATGATTAGAAACGTCATGTAAGATAAATTTCCAAAAGTTAAGAGATAAGAAAATCAATCAAGCCGGTATAGATTGAAAAAAGTCTGTACTGGCTGGTACTCCAGGTAAAAGTCATAGTTAAAGCTGTGCATATAATATTTTGGGACCAGTATTGGACAATATTAACAACTATGAATAAGTCTTGTCAGAGAAGAAGAGAGTCTATCTCAAGTTCTGATAGCTTTAATAATAAAAGAAACTCGGTAAAGAAAGTAAAAGAGAATAGGCATTTTAACTGGATTAGTATAAGTAGGGAAATGCAAACAAGTGCTAAGAGCCTATTTATAGAAGATTTTGCATTGGGAACATTCCTCCATGTATTATGGGCATTCCCCATGTAAAAAAATTCTGGAAGTATATTCTTAACAAGAGCATGACCCATACAAATAAGCACAGTTTTTGTTTACCACCTGAAACTCTAGGCCCTTGCACTCCATTATTGTCAGAACAATAGATTTATTCCCGACGATTGCAGCAATCTCCCTTCTGGCACAATCGTCTCTAACCAATATAACTTGTTCTGCTCCAAAGCTTATACTTCTAGTTTTCGCATTTCCGCTGTTGCCAAAGATCGTTCTGATTGCATTTTCATCTTTTCCAGCTTCAATCAAAACTGGTATTTCACCATTAGAAAGACAAGCGTCACCTGTCTCAGGACATAAAATATCGATAGATAGAGGAAAGAACCGGAAAATAAGGTCAACGACACTCTGAGCAATCTTGAGAACACCAGCATGGACATGTAAGTTCTGGCCTAAATGGATAATGTCTGAAATCACTTGTCCCCCTGTTCCTACATGACTTCCACAATCATCTAATCCCAATACAAATTCCCTATAGAACAGAGATTGTGAATCTCGCAATCTGAAACCAGTTCTGCTTGCAACTGTCTGAGCAGTATCTGCACTAAAAACAAAGCCTTCGTGGACATTTTTGCAAATATATTTCAGAAGAGCAATTTCCTTCAAGTTAAGACACTGCACCTCATCAACATATATGTAGTCCATATTGCCTCCATGAAATCCGCTGTTTCTCAAACGTCGATGAAGATCAATAACTAAATCAGCCAAATCAAATTCACCGTTCTCCATTTTCATCTTTTCATAATCCAGAAAAATATTATAAATTTTCTCTTTAATTTTCCTACTCAAAGGAGCACCTTGAGCTCTAGTGAGTAGAACATAGTCTGCCATAGTTAACTGACAATCAGGAGCCTCCCCAGCTGGCAAACTACCTTTTATATGAAAAGTGATCGCAGTGAAGACAGTGGAAGCATCAAGGTTCTTGGTTAGATGGGAGCTAAAATGGGGCCAGTAAAAAAAACTAAATCTATCAAGATTAACCTCCTTTCTTCGTATAAAATTTTGCAAGGCAAAAGAGCACGAGCCTCTGTTTTGAGCATGAAAATGTTCTTTTAAATCAGCGAATCTTCCAAAAAACGAGTCACCAATAGTTCCATCAAGCATCAACAAGAACTTCTGAAATGTGATAGTAAGAGGGAAGTGTTTGGCTGGAACGTCAAGAAAGCTATTTGGAATATCCACCAAATTTCTGATGTCATCAAGGTCATGCATATCAACCAAGTTGCTATCGGCCAAAAAATTTGCACCTTGATTAGAGCTGCATATTGAACAAGGCATAATCATAAACCAAATTCCTCCTGCGGCAGGTTTAACATATATATTTATGGATAGAAATTCATGCAACACTTAAAAATGAACATATTTTAGGAGGTCAGGAATCCAGATCATTTTCTTTTACAAAAGACTAGAGCACATTGGTCACTGATGCAGAAAGTTCACACCACCATTAAATAAGAATGAGATTCAACTAATTTTCAAACAATAAAAACATGTAAAGTTTTGTTTACAAAATAAGACACGAATGAGCTTCATTGATGCTAACCCATGCCATAAGACCAGTATTAGCAGAACTGCACATACATATGGCACGTTCTTATGCCCAAAAGTAGAAGGCCAAACATTGACTAATAAACAAGCGTTAGTCAAGCGAAATAGTGGCTTTAGCGAACAGCAATCATCATCACTCTTACGCAAAGTACAAATAAAAAACCCTGTTCATGCAACGTTTACCTACCCCCTCCCCTCCCCCCGGCGGTCTCTCTGTTCCCTCATTTCTCTCTCCACTATCCTCCTACTCCTCAATTGGCTCAATAGTCCAATTATTCAGTAAATGAATGTCAAATCTAAAGTTGCTAGAAGGCAAGCCATTTCAAGATGTCTCGTATTGTGTGGGAGTTGGATAGAGTCACTCAAATCACTTCATCACTTTAGCAAGACTGACTCCAGATTCCCAAACTGGACAACAGAGCCTCAATCATGAATGGGAGGCATCGTCTATCTTAAATCACTAAATAATTCTACTACTCACCGTTTAGGGAAATGGGTGAGTAGTTGCAATCTGCATTGCGCTGTTCTTAATCCTGGGCTCTATTTGGCATTAGATGCAACATCAACAAACAACATACTGTTTTCTCCCTGTTAAGATATTTGCACTACAAATGGGCAAAAGATTTGAACAAAAACATGAAAAATGTGTTGACAAACATTAGCCTGCAGTAGTAATGCACTAGAGACAGGAGAAATGCAAGCACTTCTTCTGTGTTAAAGGGGATTTCAAGTAGGAAATTGACCAAGGACCGCTAGCTCAACTGTTTGGGCCCACCTTTTCCGGAGAGATCAGGTGGTCGGCCTCACCGGAGGCAAGGTTTTTCTAACCTATTGGCTAGGCACTTTGTAGCCGTTCCCGCACTATTTCACTTATAACTTTGTAGCCGTTACGAGCACTAATAATAATAAGAAAGGAGGTTATGGTAAGGTCTATGTCTCTCTAACCTTCAAACACTATATATATACACACACTCACACACATAAGGCCTATGTCCCCTCCATAGTTATTAAAGGCGGAAGGCGAGAGGCGGGCGAGAGGTACTTTTTTGAGGCAAGAGGCGGGCGGTCGAAAGGCAAGCAAGGCGGAAAAATAGGAAAAATAATATATATATATATATATAATCTAAAATTAACTTCACATATATTAGCAACAAGTCAACAACACAAATTCAACATTTTGCACCTACAATTCCATAGCAAAAGATGATATATTAGCAAAGGATGAAATCCAAAAGATGAAAACAAGTAGCAATTACTAACTAGCAACATGTTAAACTTAAACATCCTCGAAACCCAAATTAAACTCATCCTCAAATAAATCACAGTCTTGGGTAATAGGCTAAGCTCTTCATCCTCTTCATCTACATGGTGAAGGTTACGTGTGCTACACACTCTAGGGGTGCTTGAAGTGCCTATCCCACTAACTCCCACCCTTGGTTGTTGGCTTGAGCTAGTGGCAATAGCTGCGAATGTTGTTCTGTTTCTAGTAAAGTAGGCAAGCTCCTCAGCTCCACAAGCTCTACTATCTACTTCCCGATCAATGTCATCACCGTGCCATTCTTCACCACCTTCACGCACTTCCTCATCTTCGGCAACCAACCACTCATTGGAATCATCAATTGGGTCAATACGCTCTCGACGCATGTATCGTCGCCGCAATGATCTATTATATTTCACAAACACCAAATCATTCAACTTGGCTTGAGCCAACCTGTTTCTCTTCTTGCTATGAACCTGTTAAAATAACTTCCTAAAATTAATATACAAATTAACTTTCCAAGTTCCGAAAACTAACATACTTTAATATACAAATTAACTTTCCAAGTTCCGAAAATTAACATACTTTGGTTTCTAAGTTGAACTTACGTGCTCAAAGAAACTCTAATTTCTCTCATCCGGATGCGCTACAAGTGAGGCTAAGAATTTTAGTAGCAAAGGATTGTAAATTGGGAGTCTCTCCACCATACTTTGTCCACCAGTCAACTAGTAAATAAAATTTACTCTCATTAGAAAATTCACATTAAAAATATATGAAAAAATGTCATAAACTAGTAAACTACCTGGTGAGATTTTCACTCTATGTCTTTTAGCTATTTCCAACCCAAAGAGACCACTAGCATTTTTATAAGTAGCCATCTCTTCACTGATTTTATCTTGCAATTCAAGATCCGGAACCAATGTCTCAAGACATTTGTAAAGCCCCCCATAACCTCTTTGTCTTTCTCAATTTCCCCATTTTTGTAGTAAAATTCAGGGTTCAAGTAATAGCCTGCTGCATGCAAAGGTTGGTGAAGTTGAGATTCCCACCTTTTATCAATGATTTCAAAAAACACCTTGTACGTATTTTCATTATCATCAAAACTCTTTGTGATTGCCTCCTTCGCTCTATCCATAGCCTCGTAAATATATCTCATGGCAGGTTTGCTCTCACCATCTACAATTCGAAGCACCTTAACAAGTGGACCTGCAACCTTGAGGGCTTCGAGTACTACCCTCCAAAATCTAGCATCCATAGCAGACTTCCAAACTTGCTTACCTTGCACTTCTTTTGCCCATTTAATGTTTGTCCATTCATTTGACTAAAACATTGCCCTCAAGCCTTTCTTTACTAAATTGATCCTTCCAAGAGTGAGAAAAGCTGTGGCAAACCGAGTTTTCGCAGGTCTAACCAACTATAATCGAGTGAATTTCCTCATCAAATTCACTAGACCCGGGCGACTATAGATATAGCTATTCAATTTCATAGCCTTTGCAAAAACTGACTTAAACCTTGGTATTTCAAACAAATCTTCTAACATCAAGTCTAAGCAATGTGCAGCACACGGTGTCCAATACAAATGTGGATATTTCGCCATCAAGAACTTGCCTACGAAAAGGAAAAAAAAAGGAGGAAAAAAATAAGAGGGAGAAAAAAACAATAACGTTATCAAATAATCAATTATAAAGTAAATAATGTTATAAGTATTTTAATTTTTCTTACACGCCAACTTCATATTTGAAGCACTATCCGTAACAACTTGAACCACATTCTCCGGCCCAATTTTCTCCACAAAGCTGCCTAGCAATTCAAAAATCTTCTCTCCTGTCTTGCTACACTCGGAAGCATCAACCGACTCAACAAACATGCTTCCTTTAAGACAATTGACTAGAAAATTCACTAATGTTCTTTCTCTTTTGTCCTTCCACCCATCCGACATAATAGTACACCCATGCTTCTACCACTCATCTTTGTGGTCTTGCATTTGTTTGTTGACTGCATCCACCTCTTTCTTTAGCAAAGGAACCCTCACCTCATGAAAACTTGGAGCTTTCATCCCCGGACCATGTTCTCCAATCGCATTAACCAAGTCTTGAAAATTGTCATAATTCACGGCATTAAATGCAATGCCGGCATCATACATCCATCTTGCGATGGCCGAACATGCTCGATTCCTCAACAATTTCATCGTCTCCTCATTTTCATCCTTTTGTTTTTTCATATTCTTTGATGTTGGTTGTTGACCGTGACTTACAAATAAATCCATCGGTCCTTTTCTACTTGAGCGACTTTGCTTTGTCCTCTTTGATGATTGAATCTCCTCACTTTATCCAAATAAAATTTCTTCATCATCACCATAACTTCTCAAGTTCTCTTCCCAACCTCTCTCTTTCCTTACATGTTTCTCTAGAATAGTTTGCTCCTTAATACTCTTCTTTGAGCTCATATATTTTGCAATCTCCTCCTTCACCTCATTGGGAACTTTATCACAAGTCCTAACATTAGAAAACCCTCCAACAATGTGTTGTTTGGCCCTGCATATCCCTCCCGAGAATTTTTGGTGACAATACATGCAGGTTGTATTGTTAGTGTTCTTTGGATCTTCTAAAGTCACATATTTCCATGCGGGATCATTCCGGTTCGAGCTTCCTTTTCCACTTGTGGTTTGAGTTGGAGTTGGAGTTGGCGTTGGACTTGGACTTGGTGTCGACATATCTAGCAAACTAAAGCCTAAATAAATGGAAAAAACAAAGATTATAGTAAAGATTAAGAGCAGATTAAAGGGAAAAAAAAAACTAACAGTAAGATACAATTTGTAAATGGAATAAAGTAAAAAAGAAGAAAAAAAGAAGTAAAAAAAAGGGGCAAATTAAAGTAAAAAACAAGACAAAAAAAGAAGTCAAAACAAACAGTAAGATACAATTTGTAAGATTAATATTAGATTAAAGTAAAAAAAAAAAAAAATGCATTATAATGGTCAAAACAGAGTATTATATGGAATATCTGATATATATTAAAGTAAAAAGAGTTAGTAAAGTAGAATAGAACAAAAAAAAGGAAAAAGAACTGACTTGTAATCAGTAAATTAGAAGAAAATAAATAAATAAAATATATATTAAAAAAAAGGAAAAGTAACTATGCTAAAGTCGCGTGACTCGCGTCTCTGTTAAGAAGTAAAGGAGAAAAGAAAAAAATAAAGAAAGAAGAAGAAACGACTTCGAGAAACTTGAAAGTCGAAAGAGAGAGAAAGTCGAACGTACCTATTCCAGTTACACTCGTCGTCGCCAAGGGTTGGTCATCCAGTCCCTCGCCGTCGCCGTCTCAGTCCCTAGCCGTCGCCGTCTCAGTCGCCGTTCGAAGGGCTAGGGTTTGTTGCGTCGTGGGTTTTGTTCGCACAGGTAGGTTTTCGATTCTAAAAGGGTTTTGGAGAATGATCGAGAGAGATCTCGTAATAAGGGTTTTGTTTACTCACTTTCTTAAATTACGACGTTTCGTTAAAAAAAACAAGGTTTTAAACTTGTCGCAAAGGCGTCGTTTCTCGCCTTGCTCGCAGTCGACGAAGGCGAGCACCTTTGACCCGCCTTAGTGAAAATGCCTCGCCTGTGCCTTTTCAAGGCGTCTATGCCTCGCCTCACGCCTCCAGGCGCCTCGGGCGGCTGAGGCGACCGCCTTTAATAACTATGGTCCCCTCTAACCTTCAAAAACAATATCCATACACACGCACATATTTGTGTGTGTGTGTGTATTCCCTCGAGAGTCGGTCAAAAGTCAAATCGTTTGGATGCGCTCTAAGATTTTCGCCAACCTTGAAGACTGAAAGTGTCGGTTGGCTTGCCTTACGTAGTAAAGTGTCACAAGAATTGGTGAAGGAATTGCATCTCGAATCTTCGGCCTACGATGGTACCTTCTAGCAAAGTCTTAGGCGAAAATAGTGGTATCAATATCTCAAGAAATTGAGATGTTCCGGCCACGAGTAGGACCCTTCATTTATCGCTTTAGGCAGCCTCAAAGTCAATGTGCTTAAGTGCATTTCGGTACAATTCAATTTAGAAAAAAAGGCCAAATGTCTCAAGCAAAACTATGTAGCTTTCATAATGTAATTTGATTACGGGTCAATGTCAAACCTAGAGACAGAGATTAGCTAATCAAAATCAAAATAGCTTCTTTGACACCAATTACTTCTATTAACACGTCATTTCACTATTCATTCAATCGCCTCCTAAGAAAAAGCCAACAAAATAAAAAATGTTAAATGATCGGTGCAGGAAAAAGCTTAACCAAGTACAGAAGAGAGATTTGTGAAGTAAGCTAGAGTTGCCTCACTAAGTATTGGTGATTGCTTCATGAGCCATAGTAATATGTATAAATATAAATATACATATGTATGGAGAGAGAGAGAGAGAGAGAGCACCTCTGACCATACAAATGCCAATTAAAAGATTGCACAAATATTCAAAAGGAAGGTAACAAGGTGGATGAATCATATCCTACTCTCCTCCCCTCCGCCGGCAGAAATAATCTTAATAATATACGCACCTTTTTAAGTTAGAAAGATGCCGTTTAACTGCTGCACAAGATTTGGGACTGACTGTTACAAACATCTGTCTCAAAATGGGTTCTTCAGTAATTTCAATGCTCTCAACGTCCAGTTTATTCGGACAAACACCAATTATGGTATTGCTCATTTTATCATCACATCCTTCTGAAGCTACAAGGTGCTGACACTCTTTCTGAAACAACCTCGTAGTCAAGATTTTGATTTTTCTGGTACTTGCTCTTCCAACCATGAAGGTGCTTCTAGGAGACAGAATTATCTCAAGTTCTTGGTCTGTCACTTGGTATAGAAAATCCAGTTGTTGACAATCACGGCCAGAGAGTAAGTGACTCACCAGACGATATGATAAAGAGTAGAAGTTCACCAGTAACAATTTATTTTCCACATTTGAGTGCTCCATACCATTTGCATTGATAGCAACTGCATTTGAACCCCACTCAGGTTCAGATTCTATAGGATTCATATACCTTTTAAGTTCGGAATAACATACCCTAGTCATTGGAATTTCAAGATCCCTAGTTGGAAACAAATAAAAGAAGATGAAACAGTCAGAAATAAAAGAAAACCAAATTAGTATGCAGACTGACATGATCAGGGGAACTAGTTCACAAGAGAGTGGACATACCCTTCAAAACATTTTGCTCTACAAAAGCTGAGAATTTCTTCTGTATACGTTTCAAATAAGTAACCTAGACATTTAACCATTAATGGAACGTTCTCCACAGGTAAAATATCCCAAACTCTCAAAACTTGGATGTATTTTGTGTCCTTCTCAACGTCAATTGTCCAGACAATGCACCACCCTTCAATCTCAAATTGACGTACAATTGACATGGATCCTTCAGCTGTGAATCTTCCTTTCATTTCTTTTGGACGCCAGCCTGTTGACAGCTTCAGTAAAGAGACAATAACAGATTGTTTTGTCCGCAATGACTTCAACTTTCTGAGTGACTGCCCAAAACGATCACTTACAAAAGTCTGAAAACAGAATTCCGAAAGAAAAACAGGAGCAAATAAGTACTCAGTACTAACCACCTGACAAAAGCAATCTAAACCTAAGCTAAGATCAGCAATGAAAAAGTAGACATGAGAATGAGACAAGATTAGACTATAACCAGATGTACCTTCCACCTACAGGCCTTGAACAGTGCACTGTCCTGGCAAAGCAAATCATCAAGCTGGCCAAGCTCTTCCTTGACATCTAATATGGCCTTAGCCAAATGCTTATCATCCTCAGCATCAAAGAAACATTGACGAACCTTGGCATCATCCACTACAGCTTCCCATGTAGACCCACTGTTAGCCAACGCTGCTTCATTTCCCAAAATCCATAAACAGTACCTGGAATGGAAGTACAAGTTTAACACCCTTAAATGAAAATAAAATAGCAGAAAAACTTCACTGGAAGTCTAACCTAGCCCTCGTCAAAGCAACATTAGTCCTTTGCAGATTGGAAACGAACCCAATTGAACCACTGCTATTTGATCTTACTGTTGATATTATTATTATGTCTTCCTCTCCTCCTTGAAACCCATCAACTGACTTCACCTTCACTGAGAAGCCGTCAAGGTTATCATATTTCCAGCCGAGTTTTTCCTGAATCGCCGTAACTTGAGCAGCATAGGGAGATATTATACCAACAGTAACTTTACGTTTGAAGTCACTGCATGCTTTACAATAAACATAACTAGGCATTATGATATTATACATAGAAAAGCACTTTATTTAACTTTCTGAAACCAGAATTATGCTGAGAAAATTACATGATTAATCTAACTACTATAACGAACAAAACAATTGTGAAACTCAAAATAGAGAATGGAACACATCACGTTTCCTGATCCCTCTCTTACTGTATTTGGCTTTCAATAATCGAAGGAATGTGTAGCCCGTGTGACACTACGAGAGTAGAATACCCAGCACTATCATAACCAAATTTACAAACAAACACATCAAAAAAGTAATACTCATATATTGTATCAATTTATATTTTCTGCATATATATATATATATATATATATATATATATATTATTAAAAATCCAATAAAAGCATTACATACACTGAGTATTTTAATAAACATAACACAGAATAAAATAATCATAACGAGTCAAGAATTAGATCCGGGGGTACCTTTGTAAAGCTGTGACACTATTTTCACCACAACAGCTACCTCAACAAGATTCTTCTGGCTACGTCCTACATCATCATGTTGTTCTCTACCACTCGAAACACTAATGAAAGAGTAGGGTCCAAACATTGGTCCAAGAAGATATTGTTGAAAATGACTTCTGTTCTTAACATTTGGTGCGTCCAATATTTTGTTGAGATAGAATTTCGAATTTGGAAAGCGACTTATTGATGGATGCATTCTGTACTGCTCATTTAAAAGGTGCCTTCTATGACCCATCAAGCTCAATCTTTCAAACAGACTTCTTCGAAACCCGGCTCCATCAGAGACCTATGCAACGGAAAGTAACCGTGATTGAGCAAATAATCTCTCAAAGTAAAGAATCTTTGCGATGTCAACAATAGTAACTCCATATATTTTTTTCTTCTTAATCAGCCACAAACATACCTTACTTGTAACTGTTGCTGATAGCTGGCATTCATCACCAATGAGAATAGCATGCCTTATACCTGGAAGCTGTAGTACTATGGTTGATTCGCACTCCTTCAACTGCGCAGCTTCGTCAATAACCAATAAGTCAAGTGGCTTTGTCAACATTGACTGCAATGTGTAGGAACTTGATGCAGTGCAGAAAATCAGGGAAGCTCTTTGAATACAAAATTTTCTGATTGAATCTTTGCTTACAACACTTGGAAACTTAATCTGACCCAGAGAATCTTGAAGTGCTCTAAGAACACCAACGCATTGCCTTCTCAAGTCCGAAAGAATGAGTGTACAAATGGAAAAGTAAGGAGGTAATTCTGGAAATAGAAAGCACTGCTCAAGTTCTGTTGAAACCACATCATCCCGACATAACATACTTTCAAAGGAATGAAGTAAGCGCATAAGAGACGCCATGTTTTCGAAGTTTTGTTCCAAAATAAATCTTTTAGGTACATGTGAACATAGAATCTGAACACAGTTTCTTAGTGGCAATGCCATACTTTCAAATCGCTCCCTTGCAAAGTCAACAAAGAGTTTCTTCTCTTTGAATTTTTCACTTTTTCCCTCGTATGTTACGAAGAAAACATACTGAGCGACACAATCTTCAAAAAAATTTATCATCAAACTGAAACAATGCTTCCAGCCAGTTAATTGCCCAAAACACTCTAACAGCCTATCAACACGGTAATCCAAATGAATGTCTTCAAGATTTGAACCAAATTTCAAGCGGTCCTTATTCCCGAATAAGACAAGTTCTCCCAATGAACAGAACAATGCATCATCCTTAGAGTTCAAAATGGATGCTTCTTTCACTAACGTCGTGACACGGGAGGCCAGCTCTGTTATTGCGACATTTGTTGGGGCACAAGCAAGTATTCTAAAATTCATTTCTAACATGGATGAGAGCAACATGCTAACGGTTTTAGTTTTACCCGTACCAGGCGGACCCCATATGAGTTCCACGTAAGACTTGTGATTGCATTGCATCCGACAAAGTGAACAGACAGTTGCCAGCCTTTGAGATTCATTCAACATGGGGGAGAATTTAAAATGCAGTCTTTCAGCAAAGATTGCATTATTATAAAGACAGCATTGGCTGCAGATATCCTCAACCTACAATCCACGATAAAAATACATTCTTACTGAGCAATAAAAGTTGCATTAGCAAATTGGATCATTCTCTCGTATGCTTAAATAAATAAAAGCTTACTTAAAACCACTAGACTGATCCTCATGTAGAACCTATACGTGTCTAGACTTTTAAGAAGATCTTGGGAAAGACATAAAGATCTAAGGGAAAAT
This sequence comes from Platycodon grandiflorus, assembly GCA_016624345.1. Classification (NCBI taxonomy): domain Eukaryota; kingdom Viridiplantae; phylum Streptophyta; class Magnoliopsida; order Asterales; family Campanulaceae; genus Platycodon; species Platycodon grandiflorus. Next base: position 77,578,151 of record CM028362.1, on the reverse strand, counting down.
TACACCAGTCGTCCACGTAATTAAACCTTTTCTGGACATTATCCATGAACATAGGTGTTGCTCACTTGTGGCACACAGTACATGATTTCTGCTCAGCGGTGGTCCTTAAGTTGGATGGAGTTAAAATACTCCTTTACACTATGCAAGGTGAACTTTGAACTATTTAAGTTTCTCTTCCACTAAATGCAGAAAGTAGAAAAGAAAAAACGCAAAAACAAAACGTAAAACCATTCCTCCCTGTTGCTTCGTATCACTTCTCAGACCTTGCTGCCCAACAAGGCAACAACTCCACGACCACGCCTACGCTATCAGCCCCACTTTCATTCCTCCAACATCAACTTCTCCCAAGGTTCTAAAAATCGTTAGGCGGGCGCTACGCGCCAGGCAGGGCCTAGTTGGGGTCTAGGCGGGGCCTAGAAATTGAGGTTTAATTACATTATGGTCATATCAAACCTGCTACAACAATAGTAAATAGCTAAATATGATCGAATAAATTAAAAGTATTGATCAAATTACAAGATTAAAAGTTAAAAGTTAAAATTAAAATCAAATTCATAACTTGAGGGGGAGGGAAATACTTTAATAACTTAAGGAAAAGGGAAAATATTTTAATAATTTAAGGGAGGGGGTTATCATTTTTAAAAGTAAAAACCTAAACTAATTCAGTCAAAAGTCACACCTCTCTCTCTCTCACATATTCATCTCATCTCACGCCTCTCTCTCTCTCTCTGTCTCATAGTCGTCACAAACAACATGATGCGAGCTCCGGCAATCTCTCACGGCCTTTCACGGTAATCTCTCTCTCGCTCTCTTTTTTCTCTCTCTCTTAATTAGTTAATTTCTCTCACAATCTCACTCACTCTCTCTTTCTCCTCTTCACCGGCGTTCTCCCTCTCTCTCTCACCGGAACCGGAGTTCTCCCTCTCTCTCTCACCGGCGGCGCTTTGTCTCCTACGCCTCAGGTAATCGATTTCTCTCCGTAAAAGCCTCAAATTATCTTCTCCGGCAACTTTTTGTCCGATTTGACATTAATTGCGGCATGGTGCCAGCGCCCAACGCCTAGGCGGCGACTAGGCGGTCCTCGGCGGCGCGTTTTAGAACACTAACTTCTCCCAAGCTGTCTTGAGCCAACCATAGCAGAACTCTCACTGGTGAATGAACCCGAAGGCCCTAGATTGGATGTAAACCGTTGGCCAGAAACTTGTTGATGGTAAGGTGAGCTGTGATTCATGAAATGACAACTGGTTGTTCAGATATGAACTGAATCAGTGCCATAAATCTGCATGCTGGGGGGAAGTTGGCAGCAGCAAAACAGACCAAGTCATTCACGAACATGTTGGGAACATGTTGGGGCTCGACTCACTAAAAAGCTGGTTTAAGTTCAGCTCGGTTAGTAAACAAGCCAAACTGGAGCTCAAATTTAGAGCTTGTCACACTAACTGCCTGAATTCAAGCTCGATAGTTAGGCTCGAACGAACTTGTAAACTTTTAGGGCTCATTTAGTAACAAATCAAACCGAACCGAGCCAAGCCGAGGGCAGTGCAAAGCCACCTTATGTATAAAAGGGTGACTTGACCCCTTTTATTTAGAAAATATGTCTTTTCAACCTCTTATAAAAAATAGGTATACTTTTTACCACTAAAAACAACATTTTCATCAATTTTGACCCCCTTTATTTTAGGATAAATTGCACCATGTTTTAATTTTGACCCCCATTTATACCAAATTCAGATGCTACCATATAATCTTCTACCCCGAAATAATCTTGACCCCCTTTCAAGACAATCCTTGCTTCGCCGAAGCTCAGTCCATTCATCATATGCTATGGAAGTAAGTACAATATGGCTTCTTCTTTTTTATAAGTACAATATGGCTTTGATTTTAACGAAGGTATAAATACCCAAATTATCTTGAACACTACAACAAAAAAAAACTATTTTAAAAAATGGGTTGCCTCTCCTCTCTGCTTCCCTATAATTCTTATGGATAATAGAAACTGCAAGATCATCTTCTTCTCTCCATCTACCTCTTTGATCTCTCTTTTCATCAATCATCAGAGCATGGCATAACAATTCCCTAAACAATTGGTCACCATTTTGACGAAGCTATGTCATTCACTTGTACTACCACTGCTGAATTGTTTTTGTCATAAAAATTCTCTCAAAGATTTTAACGAAGGTATAAATACCCAAATTATCTTGAACACTACCCAAAAAAAAAAAAAACAGTTTTAAAAAATGGGATGTCTCTCCTCTCTACTTCCCTATAAAAAACTATTTTAAAAAATGGGATGTCTCTCCTCTCTACTTCCCTATAATTGTTATGGCAAATAGAAACTGCAAGATCATCTTCTTCTCTCCATCTACCTCTTTGATATCTCTTTTCATCAATCATCAGAGCATGGCATAACAATTCCCTAAACAATTGGTCATCATTTTGACGAAGCTATGTCATTCACTAGTACTACCACTGCTGAATTGTTTTTTGTCATCAAAATTCTCTCAAAGATAAGTATGTATTCACTTTTTCCAACTTTTGCTCTATCTATTTCCCTAGGGGGGGGGGGGGGGGGGGGGATGAGAAGGAAACACAGGGATTTAAGATTCTAAATTAGAGCACGGGGCTTAAATTCATTGCTTTGCTCTTCTTTTTTCTTCTTCACTTGGACTCTATTTGGGTGACATTTGTTGATTAGGAGGGCACAGAAATGAGCTACATTTTGAGACCAAGAGGTCAGGCCTACCTGAGCTCAAGCTTTCTCAGAGAGATTGCTATTAGATTCAAACAGGAGTTACAAAAGCTTGGCTGGTCTCAAGATTGAGATTTGGTCTTACACAAACCAGCTGAGAGCCTAAAAACCCTCCATTTCGTCTAAGTATTATTCTTGGTATCCCTAGAGGATTGAAGGCAAGAATAACCCTCTTAAGTGTTTCATTTCTGATGCCACAAGTCAATAGTGGGAGCAATCAAAGAAAAACCGACAATCACAATTTGGTATCTAAAGTCCGTGTTCATCCTATCCAGTTCTGCAACTCTTGTCTACAGCTGGCCACCTCCGCTGTCAAGACGCAGCTTCATTTTTTTCTTATTCTTTTTTTCCTCAGGCTGGTCAACAGATCTGTGAGCACATTTGTTCTACTACGTTGATCTCAGATAACCACCGACCATGACAGGGAACTAAAAAGCAGGGGTGTAGCCTGCCGACACTGCAATCACGTCCCATCGGCAAGTACCCTTCAAAAATTGCTGATATCACACAGATGCAAATGGATTCCTAAAACCCCAAGAAGATTTCTTCCAAGAATTGAAAACTTCAAATGATGGGTCTGAAACATGATGTTAAGCAGGTTTAAAGTGCACTTAGGGTAGTGGAGAGTGGGGAAGAACGGATTTGGTTGATGAGGAACCAAGATAACAAGAATGAAATTGGAAACAGACGAATGTTATCCCCCAGGATTTAGAAAGTTAGAAATAATCCCATTTGTTAAGGAAGTTAAGAATGAATCTCCAATTCTATCCTTGCTTTCCCTTATACCTATCAAAAGTGTCATATAACGAAGGGACCAATGTCAAACGTAACTGTTTTACTTTATCATGTCTATGAGCAAATTCGAAGTTCGGGGCAGTTTAAGTTACCACATCATGTTAAAGCTTAACATATTAGAGAGGGCCCAACAATGTATATCATGCTTTAACGTTTCCCCTGATCTATGACCCACGTTACACATGCAGCGTCAAAGCAACATCCATCAGTAGGTACTATCAGAAGTTCACAACCCAAACTCAATGTCAACTTGTCCACCATCTTGTGCACTAAACAATGCTTTCAGACCAAAGAAAGTGGGATGACTTGAAGCCAAGAACTTGCAAACCAAAGAGAGCTGATATCATTTTAAGTTACCAACTCATTTAAAAGTCTCTATTAGAGATAGGGCCCGACGATGGATATCATGCTTTAACAAGGGACTATTTATGAGAAGAAAAGTTTAAGTGCGTCAATGAATGGTGAAATTTTTCCAAGACCTAAATATGGACAGGATCTGATAAATTCCTATTTGCAGCTACTGCTCCACAATATAGCAGAAAAGATATAAGAAATTCAAACTTCAATAAGAATGAAGAAGCTTAGTGCGTAGCAAATAATTGGCAAGACAAAATAGTCTATTTTATTGAATGGAGGCCATCTCAAGTTTAGTGCATGTCAAGGAAATGATCTCTACACCTGATAGATGACTTGAACTAATAGTCAAGGACATGTTGAAATTTATTCATTTTATTTCTCTTTGCTATTCTTTTCTAATCTTATCCAAATAAGACAAAATAGTCTATTTTATTGAACGGAGGCCATCTCAAGTTTAGTGCATGTCAAGGAAACGATCTCTACACCTGATAGATGAATTGAACTAATAGTCAAGGACACGTTGAAATTTATTCATTTTATTTCTCTTTGCTATTCTTTTCTAATCTTATCCAAATAATTTTCCAGTTCCCTTCCGCACCACATTTAGTATAGATATTTCTATAACAAAATGCCTTAATTTAATGCTAACCAATATTAATCAACAAGATACCAAAGTCTTAACTCACAAATTAGAGGGTTGAAGAACATAAACTTTTCCCACAGCTAATAACGTGCACCCTATGCTTATAGAACTTATAGAACATCTTTAGAAATCAACATAAACGATTTTTTTTTTTATCTTACCATGGAATTGGTGCACAAAACTTCCTTGATAATGTTTATATTTCCATGCTGTTGCAGTGATTTCCATATTCTGTTGTTCGTCGTAATATTCAACAAGAAGACCGCATATAATGATTTGTGCATGCCATCTTTGGCTCCAATCTCTTTCGCTGATTTAAATTGTAAGGAGGTAGCATTACTACCACCTGAATTGACAGAGTTGGGGTTGCCCTTGACATAAGGAACCCAAGCCAAAGTCCACGGCCTTCCTGCCAGTTTTAAGTCTGCGACTGTTGCTGGTTTAGCATCTGCAATAATAAATAAATCTCCGGGCAAGGTTCGGTAAGGTTCCTTTCCCTGATTGTAGAAACTATTTCTCCAAGAACTGACCATGATATTGTATTTGAACGATCCAGGTTTGGACTCCTGAACAGAACTTAGTTCAGTATAAGGGGCCCTTGATATAAGGTTCATACTTGAAGAAAGCTCTGCGCGTGTTTCTTCCAATAAAGGAAACACAAATGCTTGTAGATAGTGCTGAACCGATTGAAATGATTCAGGTATCTTTTCCACCTAAAATGAACAAGACCATAAATTTCAAAGTAATAACAACAAAATTAAAGATTTGAGATGTCAAATGCGTGTGTATATTGGTAGTACCCACACATATGTATTTTGAATTGAATGAACTAATACAGAGCTTTCTTCAAAAATACATTATCTGTATGTTAGCCGCTCGGAATTAGTCCATTCTGATCAAAATACAAGGAGTGGGACATGGACCTTACCTGCATAGAAAAAAGAAAACATAACCTGGCTCCATAACATAGGGAATACCAATTCTATCAAGCCTAATTACACCTCAAAGACCTTGTGGAATGCTATGAACAGAGAAATCTGTCGACATTTCCTAATCACAAGCCCAAATAACAAGAACATCAGCAGCCTTATTACCACCAGGGGATTGTGTTAGTTTGAGCTCTGAAAATGTACCAGAATGAGTGCAATTTTTTGGTCAACGTCAAACTCAATCATACAAGTCTGGATTACCGTCATAAAAGCTCACGCTTATGCTTTATTTTGGCCTAGAAAATATTTTTCGTTATAGAGAAAGAAACAAATAAGTAAATTTTGAATCCTTAGCACGGATGATCAACAACTTCCGACTTGAAGGAGTTGCTATGTTTTCTACATAAAAAAGAAATGTTCTAATGTACCACTATTAAGTTTTCAAGTAAATGTTGTATGCCGAAATAAACGGAGTATAAATAGCAGTTTGCACTTTACATAAGTGACACTCATTTTGGGACGGTGGTACTCTAGCTTTTTTCAATCCTCATGATTGCATCAGTTCATTGAAGTCTTCATTGCAACTACATAATGGACTAGCTTCCCCATGCTTCACCTAAGTGGGAAGATCTTTCCGGACCGAACTCGCTACCCAGTTTACGAACTTGGCCTAGAGCCCATAGTAGTTTAACTTAAGAGATCTAGGGCCTTAACTGGATACTGGATGTAGTATGGACCCGTGGACCGGCAACAGCCCAAGCGGTGACAGATACCATGGCAGGGAGTAACTTTAACAACCACCACCACCCACCCATAAAAAATACTGTAATACTTAAAGCTCCAAGATAATCAAGGAGTCCTCAAAAGTGCAGGAGAATCAACTGCAACTGGGCCCACAGTCCCCATAAAAAGCCAACTCCACTAAGGAAAGAAAATTAAGCCTTTTAATCACTCTTATGTCAGTGATCAGGGATCAATAACACTCCAAGAGTAATCATTTTAAAAATATTGTAAACATCACCCCAAGTATATCTAAACTAAAAAATAAACAAAGACCATCGAAGAATACACAATAGTCATTGTTAATTTTTCCACTTGTAAGTCCAAATCTACTGTTAAAAACAGCATTCCACAAAGACTATAAAGAATAATTTTTTAAAAATAATAAAAAACTGAAAAAGTGGAGGAAAAAAACCTGGTCTTTGTAAAGATCGTCATTTAGTATATCCTCAAGAGACCAGGAAAACACAAAATCAATCAACTCCTTAACATTTGCTTTCTTATTTCCTGAGTGATTTCCTTTCATTGGTGTCTCCCCTTTCCCTTCTCTGCTTCAAAACAAAATATAATTAAAAAAAAAAAACATAAATTGATTCAAGACTTACAATCTACAAATACACAAATATTATAAATAAATAAATAAATAAATATATATATATATATATATATATATATATACATGCATGCTTCTGTGAAGACAGAACGAGGGTAATTTTTTTTAGTTCAAAGGCTACGACTCCAAGAATTGTCAAGAAGGTAATTTACATACTTAAAAGAAAAAAAAAATTAATTATATTGAAAATAATCAAGACTATTACGTATCAAACGAGCACTTACAGCATAACCCAGAAAGAACGATCTTCATAAATTTTACTCTCACTCTAAAGTAAGTTGGGTTGGCAAGTTTGAAGTTGAAACTAGAGAGGATCATATGAAAGAAGACAACTTTTCCATGTCTTGGGCTGCACAAGTTTGAAGTTGAAACTAGAGAGGATCATATGAAAGAAGACAACTTTTCCATGTTTTGGGCTGCATGCACAAATTGCTAGAGGGAGAGAGAGAGAGAGAAAAGACCCAACAGTGTGAATTGAACAATGGGGTCTTCCCACTTTCTCTCAATAGTCTACTCTCTTTCTTCTTTTCGTACGTCTTGACGTGACAGGGGCGTGGGGTGGGGGTCCTCTTTTCTCGAGGACAATTTACATATCAATCCTTTAGGTTTCCAACATATGAAGATAAGCTCTCTCTTGTTCTTGGAAATTATCCTACACCCCCTTCAAGACTTGTTCATCTAACTATGTTAACACTTAACATAGAGTTGATAAATGGCGTAATACTCTAAAGTAAGTAAAAACTTACTCCCTCCGTCCGGATAAATGTTCCTAGTGGATAAAATACAGGAATTAAGAAACATAATTAATGATGTGCTGTAAAATGTATTCTGACCATAATACTCATGAACATTAATTGAGTTCAACTACTTTAAATAATTGAGTTTGTTTGGAATGTGTTATATTAAATAAAGTTTTAAGGGTATATTAGGAAGAATGATAGAGAATAGGTAGATCAAAAGTCTTTAGGAACATTAGTTAGTACATCCAAAAATAGAAAGTAGGAACATTTATCCGGGACGGAAGGAGTATAAAATACTGTCTTACGAGTATTTTTCGTAAGACAGATCTCATCGTGTGTTGGTGGACTGAGTTGTGAGAGAGTGGAGCTCCGTTTTACAAATTAGGATCCATAAAACGATATCACAAGAGACATACTCATAAAGTAATACGATTTATCCACGTTATTGATCAATAATACGTATTCCCCTTGCAAAAATCATCATACATTCTATTATGGAGTGTTTTCAAACTTAAAGCACAACTCTTAAAAATCCAATGCGGTCTTGTATTTATACACTAAGGAAACATCAATTAGCCGCTAGAGGAAGGATTCAATCTGAAATATTCAAGTCCATTGACAAAGCTATTGTCAAGCATCAAAATATTCAAAATGTTCTTGACTTGTTATTCCGTTAACTCGAATACATCTTCTCCCACAATTTGGTACTTTGTGATTTTGAAATTACTTTAGTTACTCATTTTCTTTTCTTTCTAAAGACATGTGTATTTCCTTGTATCGTATAAATCGTTATATAATTATTTTTACGAATTTTAATTCCACATCGAACTTAGCAAGAAAGAGTAACAAAAATTCTACCTTCAAAGCAAGACAAGCCAAATTTGAGAAGAATGATTCATGTTTGAAGCATAATTGATCTTGAGGGTCTACTTCACTCTTAATCCTAAGCCAAATATGAGCTCCACTTTGATCTAAATTTGGTAGTTCACTACTCAACTTAGTTCAATCATTTATACCATCGTATCAAGATAAAGGAATGTTGAAATCAAATAATATGTCAAAATAGTAACCGGTATGTAATATATTAATTAAAACTATAAATGAATTAATTTGTTTGAAAAGTATAAAAATAAATGAGTTTTATTTGAAAAGTACAGTAGGTCCGTTAGGAACAAAAGAAATGGGAAGATATGTTATTAAATGATTTTGTTAATATTAAATTAGTATGTGGCATGCGAGACCCACTCAGGAACAAATATTATGTTCCTTCGAATGAGATGCCCTAAGAGTTGTTACAATTTTTATGATCAATATATATTTTTGTGGCTTTAATTTAAGCTTAAAGCAACGCAAAAAGATTTTTCATAACACTTTCTTATAAACAAAAGGCTAAATTATACTCCTTACGCTCTTAAAAAGAGTCCTCTTTGATTCGGTTCGCTGATTATATAAAAAATTGATCGGCTTTAGAGCAAGAATAACAAGGGTTTTAAGGGTAGCTTATGGGTATCAATGCTTCCAACATGGGTTTTAAGGGTAGCATATGGGAAGCTTAGTTAGGGAAAAGGCAAATAGGGAGCTTATTAAGCTCCAGACACTTATCAAATTGGTGAGGACAAAAGGCCTACAAAACGGCGATGTTTCAACTCAAAAGAGAGCAAAACGACGTCGTTTAATGACGTGGTTTGGGGAAAAAAGTTAAAGGCGCCCGACAAGCCTCTGTCACCCCCTGCCAACTGGTGTCTTGGATGGACCGACACTTTATTTCCCCTGGCGGTTTTTGGTCATTTTTTGCCACAAAAAATTCTTTTTTTTTAAATAAAGTGCACATTTTTATCTATAAGTAGAGACTTAGTTTACTTCATTTGGACACCGAATCAATTTTCTACGATTTTTTCAAGTTTTCCTCCATTTTTCTCTTCTCTCTCTTCAAATTTGATTATTTCCATATTAAGTTATTTAATAACTTAATTACCTACTAATATTATTATATACTAGTTAAAATATTAATTATTAATATTGCTATTATATAAATTAGATATTAATATTATTGTCATTATTATTATTGTTTTGTTATTATTTTCATTATTATTGTTTTTATTTTCATTAAATAGTAGTAGTATTGTTGTTGTTATTATTATTGCTAACAAATTAATAATAGTTGTTTATCGTATGCTCAAATGTTTTAGGGGTGTTTTGGAGGTTTTAATTAGTTTTAAATTAATTATTTAAAATTATAAAAATAATAGTTAAATAATAAAATAGTGTTTATATAATTAAATAACAAACACTAATTAATAATATTTAATAATGACTGCTAAAGAAAAAACCGAAATTAATTATATGAAATTTAACTTGAAAATTATTTTTATTAAACATTAATATAATTTCAAAAATAATAATTTAACAAATATCCAATTAAAATTGCATAAACAAAATTATTGTTTAAAATTTAATAAGATACAAAGATATTAAATTAATGGAGATAAAGATGGAGGGGTATGTAAATTTACATAGACGCTAAATGACGCACCAACATGCTAAGCAACGCACCCATTTAATGATTTTTTAAAATATGACTAAAGTGCCCTTTATATTATTAAGTATAATTAAGATTATAGTTCATATTAATGTTAATGACTATTTTACGGTACGTTTTTTTTTATTTATTTCATTTAATTAAGGGTTTTTTTACAGAAAAGTAGAGTCGGCCCGGCCTTATAGAATATAGTCGGTCCGGCTATATAACAAATTAATGTCGGTTCGGCCATTTGTTATATAGTCGGCCCAGTTATATCCAATAGTGTCAGCCCGGCTCTCTCCTAAATGTCAATCTTGTTTTTTTTTTTTAAATAAAATTGTCTTGGCCCTATTCCTTTTTTTTTTTTTTGCTGAATTTTTTATGTTATATTATTTGTATTCAAAATACAAATGATACTACACACTTTAATTCAATACGTGTTTGATATTTTTTTTTAATGTTATATTATTGTTTACAGGATATTCAAATCATTTATAATGTGTTAGGTCTCAAGGTGCTCAAATATGCTAGAAGGGGGGGTTGAATAACTTATATCAAATTTTAAAATTTATTTATAAAAGTACTTCACAAAAGAGTTAGAAAATAATTTGCAGCGGAATAATGTGAAGCATAGGACAAGTTCAGGATGGCTGACCTTGTAAAGTCAAGATCAGCAGTCCTTCAAGCAGTTAGAAATTCTGGAAACCTTCAAATAAATAAACAAAGTGATAAAGCAGGAAGTAAAGTAGACAAGATATTTGAAGTGGTTCACACTATGAATAAGTGTTACGTCCACTACCAAAGTGGTTAGCTTTGGATTTGAAAATGTGCACTATATTTTCCACTAAAATAATCGCAAGGATCACTAATGGATCGTGTACAAAAATATTTTAACCAAGTATTTATGGGGAGAGTATAAATCTAGAAAGATTCAACTCTCGTGTGCTGTAAATACAAAGGATTGCAATCAATGAAGAGCAATAAAGACTAGGCGTCTAGATATGGTGCTCTTCAATGAATGTTAGACAAAATAAGGCTTTGAAGCTTTGAATGCACTAGCAGTGAATGAAGATGAAGATTGCAGAGTTGTTGGAGAGTTATTCAATGCTGCATGGAGTCTTCAATTTATACCCAGAGATCTCTTGGAGCCGTTGGAGAATTTCAGTCTTGAATTTGATTTGAATTAGGTGCATTTAATGCAAAGAGACTTGCATTAAATGTTCTATGTCTTGCTGTTGAAATTCTATTTGTTGGTTCTTATTAGTCCAAGCGGTCTCTGTCCATTGCCTGCAGGTTTGCCGAAAATAGGTAGATGAGAGTTGTCGCAGTATGTCCTTTTTTGAAATGTTAGCCCAAAATGGAATAGTCCATTAAATGGTACTTGCAGGTTATCGTTACTCATAAGGTCAAGGATGATCTTTGTTGGTAACTGAGGCACATCTTCAGACAAGTCTTGTCTTGATCAGACGACCTTCAGGTCTTCATACATTGCTGATGAAGCTTGACTGGAATAAACTTGGCTGATGACTTGATGGACATTGCTGACGAAGCTTGGCTGGAATACACAGACCATCTTTTGAAGACTAAGCTAAGTGCAATGAGTAATCTTAAGCTATTACATGCAATTGTCTAAGTACAAGTTGTCACTCTAACAGACACGCAGGCCCATTAGTCATCTTGATTTAGACTTAGGTTATGGATACAAGCAAATTTAGATAATATACACATGATAACACGGAACAGTTCCCTGATGTGTCTCATATTTTTGCGATTGATCACGTCTTTGATAGTCGAGAAGAAGTAGAAGATTGGATTAGAGCAATAGGAAAACAAAATAATATATATTTCAAGAATTCAAGGTCAAAAACATTTATCTTTAATTTAATGGTTTAGAAAATCTATTTTTACATTGATCTAATAAATGTTTATATGATGTCTTACAGAGTGGAGAGTGCACATGCACAGTTAAAGAGTGGTTATCCACGTTAGCAAACAGTTTGGATCACTTGATTACTATACTTCTTAACGAAAAGTTAAGATACATCTTAACGAAACGTAACGATACGTCTTAAAGAAACATAACCACACGTCTCAACGGAACATAACGTTACGTCTTAAAGAAACATAGTGATACCTCTTAACGAAACATAGCGATATGCCTTAAAGAAACATAACGATGTGTCTTAACGAAACATAACGAGACGTAACGATAGGTCTTAACGAAACATAACGATACGTCTTAATGAAACATAACGATATGTCTTCACGCAACATAATGATACGTCTTTCTGAAACATAACAATACGTTTTAACGAAACATAATGATTCATCTTAACCAACACATAATGATACATCTTACCAAAACATAATGATATTTCATAACGAAACGTAACGATACGTCTTAACGAAACATAACAATACGTCTGAAGGAAACATAACGTTACGTCTTAACAAAACTTAACAATAATTCTTAACTAAATGTAACGATATGTCTTAACGAAACATAACAATGCGTCTTATCAAAACATAATGATACGTGATAACGGAATCTAACGATATGTCTTAATGAAACATAACGATATGTCTTAACGAAACATAACTATACGTCTTTAACAAAATGTAACCATACGTCTTAACGAAAAAAAATGATACTTCTTAACGAAACATAATGATACTTCTTAACGAAATATAACGATACGTCTTAATGAAACATAACTATACGTCTTAATGAAACTTAACAATACTTCTTAACAATACATAACATAACTATACGTCTTAATGAAATGCAACGATACATCTTAACGAAACATTACGAAGGAATTGTCAGATTGGGAGCACGTCGAGAGGACATACTCCACTGGGCCAAAGAGTGACCCAATATCCATCTCAGGTTGAGGTCGAGGTCATTCTTCATCGATTCATAGTATGGGTAATTCATTTCCATTCGCACATGTTGGTCACTTAAGTCTTGCGTGACATACTTGTCACTACAATCTCGCGTCAAAGGAGGTGCATGTTAACACTGCCACTGATGATTACAATAAACCAAAGAAAAATGCAACAACCAAGCAACCAGGCAGTTTACAAAGCAGTTAGTAGATTAGATTGCTGACATCATGACAGTTTATCATGGCAGTTACAAGTATCATGTAATTGATTGAAGAAGTTAATTGTCTGATAAGGAAGTTAGAGGTTTCTAAATGAGTGGTCAACAAATGTATATATAGCAGTAATCTTCTCTGTAAATAAGTAGTTCCTGTTTGATATAACAATGTTATAATAAATGATATTTTTTCTCTTCAATTCTCTCTTTGTGTTCATCTATGCTGTCTTGTTTTCTTGCCAAATTAACATGGTATCAGAGCAAGGTTAAACTCTGACTTTGTTAATTAATCTTCCGCAATCTGTTCAATATTTTCTGATCCTCAACATTTGTTAAGCCTTCTCTTGCATTAGTGCTATTCAATTATGGCTGATGATGAGCGTGAAAGTAGTGATTCAAAATCAACCAATACTGGTGATAACATTGATGGTTACGATTTGAATGAGTCCTTGGTCTCACAGATCATTTATGCAATTACTTGTTGCTTTTTTATGAGTTCTTGTTGCCGCCCCTTTGGGGATAAGCACTTGAGGAATAACAGGCCGGAGGGAGTCCCTGATGTTTTAGGACGGGACGACCGGAGGGGAACGAGGAAGATATATCTTCCGAGACACAAGCAGCAAGAAGATAAGCATTATTAGGTAACAAGGGAGATAGGCCCTAGTCGGGGCTATCGACCGATTATGGATGTGTGTTGACAAGGTTTTATATAAGTTATATAGGCTAAACTAATTGTAGCTTATAAATGTATAAACATAAGCAACATACATCCAACATAGGTTTGCCTATAGGCAACTTAGCCTCTGAGCAAGGATCTGGGTCTCGCGCGCATGTATGCATGTATGCATACGTGCACGCTCATACACGCATTATGCACGTACGTACACGTACACACAACTCAATTCCTCTCATCCTCTCTACTTACATCACAATGATCATCCAGGTATGGTACTTGTTACTGAAATTCTCACAGAGTCAAATTTTAATCCATGGTAGAGATCAATGATAATTTCCCTTACTGCTATGAACAAAATAGGCATGATTACTAAACAGCATAAAAAGCCTATCTCAAAATCTAAATACTTTGATCAATGGAGTCGTTGCAATAGCATGCTTATTTCTTGGTTATTGAACTTCATTTCTGGTGAAATTCGATCAAGTGTGGTTTTTATTAAGAATGCTAAGGAAATTTGGGATGATTTGAACTCACGTTTCTCACAGAGCAATGCACCACAAATTTTTCAAATACGACAAAGAACTTGCTTCCTTAACCCGAACAATATGTCTATTAATTCTTACTTTACAAAATTCAAGGGCCTTTGGGATGAATTGAATAATCTGATTCAATTACCACAATGTGTATGTGGTTGCAATTGTGGAGCAGTTAGTAAGCATGAAGAATATGAACAAATGTATAGGCTAACACAGTTTCTGATGGGCTTGAATGAAAATTTCACTAGACCAAAAGGCCAATTGTTAATGATGTCACCATTGCCCACAATTAGCAAAGTTGTATCTCTTCTGGCTCTAGAGGAAAGGCAGAGAGTTTGTAATACTACCAGTTTTGGCAATAGTGCCACTGTGAATGATGTCACCACAACATTATTTACTAAAGGACACAACAATTTAGTCAGGAACAATGGGAGCAATGTAAAGAAAAGAGGAAAATTCTTTTGTGATCACTGTCATAGTGATTCACATACAAAAGGATAGGTGTTTTTTCTTGTATGGCTATCTTGCATGGCATAAAGATTATAGCTCCAAACTTGATCCTTCCAAGATGTCTAAGAACAAAGGCAAAGGCAAATCTACTATTCAAACTCCTATTATCAATGCTACTGCTAATGCTGTTATTGCTCCTGCTACTTGTGCTGCTGCTATCAGTGATTCTCTTATTCCTTCTTTGACCAATGCTCAATATTTACTTAGCAACACTGTATTGGACAATCCAGAATCTCATTTATCTGGTAAGTTCGCCACTTCTCACAGTTATGCATTCCCTATTTGCTTAGCTAGTCAGAAGTCTACACCAAATGAATGGATTATAGACAGAGGTGCTACTGACCACATTACTTCATCCTTTGATTTACTTGTTAATCCTGTTCCTGTATCATTTACAATACACCTTCCTACTGGAAGTATAACCTCCATTACTCATAAAGGATCAATTAAATTGATTCATGACCTTGTTCTTCACAATGTCTTATATGTGCCTTATTTCAAGTTTAATCTCTTATTAGGTCACAAACTTGCTATAGAAAATAATTGTGCTCTCATTTTTTCTCCCACTCATTGTCTCATTCAGGACCTTGTCCAGAAGAAGCAAAGGGGGATTGGTAGAGCTGATGGTGGTCTCTAAAAATTAATCTTAACTGGCACATCTCATACAGTTCTCTCCAAGTCTAATTCTGTTTCTATTTCATCTTCAAGTCATGTTGTAAACAATGCTGCACATTCTTCTGTTGTAAACAATGTTGCACATTCTTTTATTTTGTTGTGGCATTTGATGTTTGGTCATTTGCCTATACATGTTTCTAAACACATTCCTTTTTTGTCCAACTACCATGTTAATTCTTCATTCAAAAGTTTTGTTTGTGAGATTTGTCATTATGCTAGAAAAACTAGAATTTCTTTTCCTATTAGTTCCTCTCATTGTACAACTGCTTTTGCTATCATTCATTGTGATCTTTGGGGGCCATATATACATTTGACATACGAAGGTTATTCTTCTTTTTTAACTACTGTAGATGATTTTTCAAGAGCCACTTGGATTTTCTTACTCAAATCCAAAGCACAAGTTTGTCAATATCTCAAAACCTTTCTTCTCATGGTTCAAACTCAGTTTCATTCCACCATTAAGGAAATAAGATCAGACAATGGATATGAATTCTTTAATGGTGAAGTCTCTTCTCTTCTACAATCTCATGGTATATTACAACAAAGCTCTTGTAATGAAACCCCCCAACAAAATGGAAGAGCAGAGAGAAAACATAGAACTTTACTTGAAATGGCAAGGGCTCTAAGATTTCAAGGTCATCTCCCTATTAGATTTTGGGGGGATTGCATTCAAACTGCCACTTACCTAATCAACAGATTACCCAATTCCATCTTAAATTTCAAAACACCATATGAACTTCTTTTTGACAAGCCTCCTACCTACACTCATTTGAAAGTACTGGTTGTTTATGCTTTGCTTCTACCCTTGCCCACAACTGAGACAAATTTCAACCAAGAGCTATCAAGTCTGTTTTTCTGGGATATCCATTTGGCAAGAAAACTTATAAGCTTTATGATTTGACCAACCACAAAGTTTTGTACATCTGAGATGTTCACTTCTATGAGAATATATTCCCATTTCAGAAAATTTTTACCGTTTCCTCATCCTCTCTTCCTGCTTTTCCTTCTCATAATTTCTCTGCTGCTGATGAACATGAGTTTTTTGCTCCTTCTTCTATTTCTCCTTCTCCAACTTTTCCTACTGAGTCTATTTCTTCTATGCTTCCAGACTCTCAAATAATTTCCCCTTCTACTTCTTCTTTTTCTTCTCATCCCACTTCATTTACTAGACCTGTAAGAACAAAGGTATTGCGAGCAAAGTTTCAGGATTATGTAGGACTACCATCTTCTATTACCTCCAGTTCTTCTGTGCCAAGGTCAGTCCCTCATGCTCTTTCTTCAGTTCTTACTTATGATAATATATCTTCTGGCTATTAGTCTTTTGTTGCTAAACTCTCTCAAACTTCTGAGCCTCACACATATGCACAAGCTGTCAAAGACCCTCTTTGGTGCAAGGCTATAGAACTAGAAATTCAGGCCTTGGAGAATAATAAGACTTGGATTTTGCAAACTTTACCACCCAATAAGAAAACTGTGGATTGCAAATGGATCTATAGGATCAAGCACAATCCTGATGACTCAGTGGACAAGTATAAGGACAGACTTGTGGCCAAAGGGTTTACAAAAACTGAGGGGCTCGATTTCTTTGACACTTTTGCTCCAGTTGCCAAGATGACCACGGTTCAAACTTTGCTTGCTCTTGTTGCCATTCGAGGCTGGGAAATCATTCAAATGGATGTTTCCAATGCTTTTTTACATGGCGATCTTAATGAGGAGGTGTTTATGGACCTACCTCCAGGATATTCATCATCTTTACAGTCCTCTGCAAAATTGCAGCCTGGTGTTTCTCACCCTATTGTCTGCAAATTAGTTAAGTCATTATATGGTCTTAAACAGGCTCCTAGGCAATAGTTCCATAAACTTTCATCTTTTCTTCTGGCATTTGGTTTTATTCAATCTCAAAATGATCACTCTTTATTCACTTTTTTCAAGGATTC
Source organism: Platycodon grandiflorus (assembly GCA_016624345.1). NCBI lineage: Eukaryota > Viridiplantae > Streptophyta > Magnoliopsida > Asterales > Campanulaceae > Platycodon > Platycodon grandiflorus. Next base: position 77,560,587 of record CM028362.1, on the reverse strand, counting down.
CACATTTATGGTGGTCTTGGTCTATGTTGATGACCTGCTTATTACTGGCTCTAGTTCATTTGTTATCTTAGACTGGAAGGCATTTCTTCACTCTTCATTAAACATTAAGGATTTGGGCATCTTAAAATACTTTCTAGGCATTGAGGTTGTCCGCAATAATACTGGAATTTATCTTCATCAAAGGAAGTATGTGCTTGATATTCTTAAAGACACAGGCTTAGAGGGGGCTAAACCTTCCAAGATTCTCATACTTTGGTTGTATACAAAGGACCTTTATTGCAGGATGCAAATCAGTATCGCAGGCTGATTGGTAGACTTATCTACTTGACCATTTCAAGGCCTGATTTATCATATCCTGTTCATATACTAAGTCAATTTTTGGTTTCTCCAAGAATACCACATATGACAGCTACTCTTAAGCTAGTTCGGTACCTCAAAGGAACCATTAGTCAAGGATTGTTTTTCTCTGCTTCTAGTACTTTGACTCTTACTGCCTATTGTGACTCCGATTGGGATAGTTGTCCTACTTCGAAAAAGTCAGTGACAGGATACTGTGTTCTTCTTGGTGATTCATTGATCTCTTGGAAGTCCAAGAAACAACATACAGTGTCTCGAAGCTCTGCAAGGGCAGAATATCGTGCTATGGCAGCTACAAGATGTGAAATTACTTGGCTCTTAGCCTTCCTCAAAGAGCTGCAAATACCTTACTCCAGTAACTTTATTCTGTGATAACAAAGCGGCATTACATATTGCTGCAAATCCTATTTTTCATGAAAGAACCAAACACATTGAGATTGACTGTCATCTCATTCGAAACCAACTCACTCAGGGTTTGATCACTACTGCTCACATTCCTACTACATATCAACCTGCAGATTTATTTCCCAAGTCACTCTCTTCAGCTTACATTAGTGTGTTTCTTGCCAAGTTAAAAGTGCATAATCTCTTTTCTCCTTTCAACTTGAGGGGGGATGTTAACACTTCCACTGATGATTGCAATAAACCAAAGGAAAATGCAACAACCAAGCAACCAGGCAGTTTACAAAGCAGTTAGTAGATTAGGTTGCTGACATCATGGCAGTTTATCATGGCAGTTACAAGTATCATGTAATTGATTGAAGGAATTAATTGTCTGATAAGGAAGTTAGAGGTTTCTAAATGAGTGGTCAACAAATGTATATATAGCAGTAATCTTCTCTATAAATAAGTAGTTATTGTTTGATATAGCAATGTTGTAATAAATGATATTTTTTCTCTTCAATTATCTCTTTGTGTTCATCTATGCTATCTTGTTTTCTTGCCAAATTAACAGTGTATCGCCAACTGAATTGATAGACTTCGGTTGGGTTTATGGAAACCACTTCATAGCATTATATATGTTTGACTTCACTCCCATGCCAAAGATTATAAGCGGTTGGGAACTCATTTGTTACAATGACATTTACAATTTGTTACAATGACATTTAGCACTTTCCTATCTTGTGTAATATTACAATGACATTTGCAATTTGAAATGCCCAACACTTAAATTTGACATGTTATAAACGAAAAATATCATACATGAATTAAATTTGACATGTTAAAATTAATACATCAAAATAAAAACATTATACATAAAGCTTAAATCCAAAAGAGTATTTGACAACATAAGAACATAATACATATATTCGTCCCAAAGTTAAAGTTGACAACATGTTCATCTATATAAATCTCTTACTAAATACACAAGTCATCAAGTGTCTCCCAAAATACAGTCTCGTCCGTTTACTCTAGCCTTTCGGGATCTAGTAGCTACAATTGGTTAGAGTAAAACACTTAATCTAACAATATTGATTTGAAAACTAACTATAAATTAATTCAAAAAATAATATTAATTAATTCTAAATGACAATAACAATTAATGTAGCATATATATACAATTTACGCAAAACAAAAGTTTAATCTAACAAAAATATAATATTTAAAAAGTTAACAATCAATAACGTAGAGTATAAAAAGTGGACCAAAGGAACATCATTTTAATTAACCAATTACAAATTAACAATGTTAAAAAAAAAGGACGGTCCGGCATTTTAAAAAAGAGTTGGGCCGATTCTATTAAATAAGGCCGATCCAGCATTATTTAATAGAGCTGGCCCAACTTTTTAAAAATACTGGCACGGTTATAGAGGGAGGGAGAGAGCCGCCATGTAGGTTGAGAGATTAGTGTAGGTTTTGTTTTTTTTAAATATAATGAAGGTTATTTTAGTAAATATAGCATAAGTGGATGCAACATTTAGCATAAATAGATGCGATGTTTAGCATCCCCTAAAATTATTAGAGTTTATACATTGTTGGAGTTATTGAAATTTGTGTATTATTGGAAAAGAGTGTTTTGTTAAATAACTTAAATGAGTAGCTTAATAATATATTTGTAATAAAATGGTTAAAAAGAAGCTCATGCTCTTATAATGTTGCTCATATGGGAGAGTGAAACGAGTAAGTAAATCAATAATAAAATAATAAAAATAACACTTTAAAAAAGGAAATATTAAAAAGTAAATCTTTATTTTAAAGGGTCCAAAAAAATACCGTCTCTTTTCTAAGAATAGAAGGAGTTTTATCATGGTAAGCTAAGCTCTGTGGCAATTTGAATTCCTTCCCCTCTTTTTTGTGAAATTATATTTTCCTCCTTATAAATATTCATGTATTTTCTCTTTTGCATAATTTAGTGATTTTGATTTTTAGTTTTGTATTTTCTTTCTCTTTAGTTCCATCAGCTTTACTCCATCTCTTTCTTATTTTTTTCTTCACTCATTACAAAATGAAAATTGAAAATTTATTATCTAAAATTAAGTTACTAAATTATAAAGTCAAACACACCATCAATATCTTAAATGATTAACTTTTCAAAACTAAAATTAATGCATTCTCTAATACTACGACATGTAAATATTGTTAGGCCCAAAATGCCCTCTTAGACCCACGACATGTTCTAACAATAAAAAAGAAAAAAAGTTTTAAGAAAGAAGCCATTCAATTGATTTAATTATTTGTCGATGAATATTGAAGATGGATGTTAACGAAAGCATCAACCGTCTGCATTAGGAATTGTACCTCCCACAAAAGATACAACCCAACCCCATAATGCAGACAATAAAATGTACAACCACATAATACATGCAGTTGATACTTTCAGTACACCTAAGTAAAGATTTTAAAAGGGCCATGACCTGAGATTGGCCGCTTAAATCGGAAAAGATAGGGTTAATATTTTTGACCGTTTAAAATTAAGGTTTTTTTGCACCATTTAACATGTGGCCCGTTAGGGCTGGCCCGCCTAATATTAATTAGGCCATAAAAAATCTAGGACATAAATAAAACAATCACCATGAGAATTAAATCCACAACCTTCTAATCAAAAGTCAAACACACTTATCCTTTGCATTACAGATCTTCTTTGTGTATTTGTGATTAAATACCAAAATAAAAACGAAACTCTTGAAAAAACATAATAACCTATCTAAGTTATGTGTGGTTTATCAATTCACCAATGAAAACATTGCCAAATTATATTTTTTGAAATCACCATTTGTATTATTAATTACATGAGAATATCACCTACACTTCGTTACTAAAAATTGTTAATGTTTTTTTTGTCAAAAAGTAAAAAATAAACGAATATGTAAATATATTATTTTTTTCTTTTAAAAAGGATGTTGAATTGCGTTGAACAACCATGAAAAAGAAAACTTAACATCATTTGACTCTAGTGTGTGTAAATAATAATCACTACCCACTTTTTTAAATTTTTGCAAGGATAAAATTATTATTTATCATATATTTTAATTTTTTAGTCATGGCCCGATAATGACTCGTTTAGCCCGAAATCCGCTAGAGTTAGGGTTAAATCTGTAATATTAATGACCCAAAAAATAAACTCGTTTAACCCGCGGGTCGTTAGAACCGACTAAAAACCGATAGGCCAGCACAATGTTAGTTTAACATCTTTAGCCCTGAGTGGTTGATGTAGCATTATCCTTAGAGCGTCCAGAGTGAGCCATCTTTTCCACCCCCTAAACTTTCTTTTAGAGTTTTTTATCCCCACTTAATCTCACAATGAACATTTCACTACACACTCTTCCTCTAAAATCCACTAAACTATCCTCAAAATATAAAATGGCTTTTAGGAAAAACAGTAACTTTTTTTTCTCTCTCCGACTCTCTCCCAGCAAGCCAACACGTCATCTTCCAGCTATCTCTTCCTAAAAGTCTTCTTCTCCATTATCCATTCCCCTTTTCTCTCTCCTCCCCTGCCCCTCTCCCACTTCCCGTCTCTTTCACACACATAAAATATAAAATATTTTTGTAGCAAAATTATTAATTTTGTCAACTTTTTTTTACAGAATATAATAAAACATAAAATATAAAATATTTTACTTTATTGTGGAAGAAAAAAAAAGGAAAAATGGAACGATAATTAGGTTTGTTAATTAAGAAGTGAGAGATTTAATTTTTTAGAGGGTTATATAGTGAATGTTAGCATCCACAACAATAACTCCCTATATCACTCTTTAAACACCTCGTATTCCGTTCAAGTTTTACTTTTTCAACACTCTAAAAATAAATTCACTCAAATAATAACTCTCTATATAAGAGCATCCACAACAATAACTCCCTATATCACTCTCTAAACACCTCGTTTTCCATTCAAGTTTCACTTTTTCAACACTCTAAAAATAAATTCACTCCAACAATAACTCTCTATATAACCCTCTAAAAATTAAATTTCTTTCATCTCAACTATTAAACCTAACTATTATTCTATTTTTCCTCTTTTTATTTCTATTTTTCCACCACGCTTAAACTAAAATATTTTATATTTTAAATATATATTCTATAAAAAATATTTCATTCGTCTCTAAATTATTGTCTTATTTGATCCGACACACGAATTAAAAAAAATTGACTTGATTAATAATATTGATATAGTGTGTAATTTTCATAAATGCTCATGTGTATGTGGCATATAATTAAAGTAGAGAGAAAAAGTAAAGATAAAATAGTAAAAATAATGTCCTAAAAAGAAAATTTCAAACAAAATAATTATTTTAGGACACTGGAGAGAGAAAAATGGATTGGTGAGCACTATTCCTTCTAAATCACTCTCCAAACTAAGAGAGTGATTTAGCTCATTTTAGGGATAGGGAGTTGATCAAAGCTGCCACTGTAGGAGTAATTGAGTTAAAAATCTCTATAAATTATTTTGGAGAGTTGGTTCCGGGAGACCATTGTGGAGGCTCTAACCCTCTAAAAATTAAATTCCTTTCATCTCAACTAACAAACCTAACTATCATTCTATTTTTATTTTATTTTTCTAGCACAATCGAATGAAATATTTTAAATTTTATATTCTATAAAAATTATAGTACTTATATTTTAATAATTTCAATTTCAATTTCAATAATCTAAAACACATATGTGATAAAACTAATAATTTAGTTACAACCATCATTAAATTTCTCCATTTTTAATAATATATTTAATTCTTTTTAATACTCCCTCCATCCCTAAATTATTGTCTTTATTTTCTTTTTAATAATATATTTAATTCTTTTTAATACATAAGAGAAGGTGTTGGCCATCACTTCACATCATAAATCCCTAGTTCTTTTTTTAAAATTTTTGATCGGCAAAGAATTAATTTAATTAATTCTTAGTTGTCGAATATGATACGAAAAAATTAAATTCCTGCAAATTGGGCATGCAACTACTTTTATGTCCAGAATGGTGGGGAACAATTTGATGATATATGGGTCACCTTAGTTAATAATCTATCAAATAAAAATTAAAAAAAAAACATATGTCCTTTTCAATATGAGAATTGCTATTTGTACTCAGCAATTTGCTGAGTACACCTCATTGGGTGTTCGGCACTCCCTCCAAACACCACCTAATACACCAATTTTGTGTTTGGTAGAGGTGTCGAATGCCCCAAAGGAGTGTACTCAATAATTTATTAGGTGCAAATAGCAATTCTCTTTCAATATTTCGTTGTCCCAAGTCTAAGTCATGGGAGTACAACAAGTAAAGCTCATCCCCACAAGTCGACCAACCCATATGCCTTTTTCACGTAACAAGTAACAAGGGAAGAAATGTGATATTCGAAACAAAAGGAGTCTTTATGACATTTGACTAAACATGAAGAGTGGGGTTGGGCGGGGGGTAAGAGATATAGACTTATAGTGAGTTGAGTACGAAGGAAGCTTGGCACTCTAGTGGTGAAGGTATTAGCCACACGTTTTCTCCTTTCCCACTTCTTTGTACACTGAAAACGTAGGCATGCTGACGTTTGACATCCACTTAATTAAGGTTGAATTTATCTTTTAAGAAATTTTGTAATGTTCAAAATTAAAAAGCAAAAGTTGTGATAAAAAGTAAAAGCTGTACGAGATATCGCAAAAGACTCTTTTTCTAGATTTAAAAAAAAAAAGCATCTTTTAACCCACAAAGATAAAGAGAAAGAGTATCAAATTTTTTATACTAAAGGATGTGTATAAAAAATAAAATTAAAAATTATAATTAATATATTATATTATTAGTTGTCATATTAATTAACACATCATTTAAAAATTTAGTACTTTTTAAATATCCATAACATTACTTTAAAAAGAAAGTCGATCAAATCATAGAAAAAAAAGTGATATATCAAGATGTACGCCCGACAACAAAACAACTTACGCTTTGACTCACTCCTTTAAAAGGAAGAGAACAAAAGGGAGTAAAAGTGAACTTTCAAAAATGCTCATTCCAATTAAGACGGTGACTTATAGTGTCGTTTAATCGACAACGAAACGATCACTAAACGGCTATTTGATCGTTTAAACTAATACTAAACGATGAATAAACGATTAAACGAATAATGGAACAATTAAACGTTCATTAAAAGGTTTATCAAACGGTTAAAGGAAAGTAAGTTCACCTTGAACGTTTAAACGTGTACCAAACGGGCTGACCAAAATTTTAAACGAATAGTTTGACCGTTTAAACGCCTTGAACGATTAAACGTGTACCAACCGTTCGCATCGCGATTCGAATGTTCACATCGCGATGCACTAATGTTTGCATCGCGATTCAAGAATATTAGCATTACGATGAACTTATTAATCATCGCGATTGGGAAATTTTAAAAATGCGATGAACCAAACTACAAACTAATTTAAGCCATAAATAAAACAAGCGAAACACAAAAACGAACGTTTCATCTCACTTCCATTGTCTGCACACAAAAAAAATTTCATCTCACTTCCATTGTCTACACCAGCAACTTCTTCTCTCTGAAATCGAGTGTTAACAAGAGAATTATTTCTTCTCCACGAACCGAATACACAAACAACAAAAATGCCAAAACGACGAAGGAAACTCGCACAACAGTGTGTATTTCTTCTACATTATTTGAAAAATTATGAAATGCTTTTATTCAATTTGTGAGTCCGTGTTAAAATACACAATTACTAAACGAACATTTTGACCGTTTAAACTCATACTAAACGATCATCGTTTTGTTCACAACTACTTAAGTTAATTTCATTCTATTTTCGGACCACGCTTTACCTTAAACCCTTTACCCTAAACGATCATCGTTTTGTTCACAACTACTTCAACTCAACCGTTTGTGCTTGAATCGAGTTCCATAGTTCGAATCTTCTTTGGGTTTACGACCACACTTCAACATCCGTAAAATTACAAAAAGGTAATTCTTCGAAAGACCACAGCAAAAAACCCTTTCCTCTGTTTGCATTTCGTTTATCGAGCACACTCCAACTCACATTTCAACATCCGTAAAATCACAAAAAGATAATTCTTCCAAAACGTTTAACCCTCGTTCGCTTATCGTTTATAATTTTTTTTGCAACTTTATTTCCGGCAATTTATTTCGCCTGTGTTTGGTTTAGGTTTTATGTTCTTTTATTGCACTTTTTGTAAAAATTTTAAAATGAATTGTTTTCGTCTTTTCGTTTACGCTTATATTTCAATTGTAGACAATATGGCATTCCTTCTTGAGCGTTCAAAATGGTTCGACTCAAAAGTTACTTGCCGGTGTAGACTACACATAGTAGATGAAGTGTATAACAAATTAGACGATGCACACAAAGATCTATTCAAGACATCCCGCTTTGGAAACTTATACAAGATGCGGGATAATATGAATATGGTGTGCAAACTTACCCATGCACTAAATATGATGAGGATTAAGCCAATCAATGATTTAAACGAGGTCCGGTTTTGTATTGGGGTAAAAGATCAGATTTGGCTTCGGACTATACCCTCATTATGGATTACACCCGGTATTGAGGAAAATTTCATTTCGGAAATCCCCGGTGGAAACAGATTGAGGAATGAATATTTTGGTGGAGTGAAAAATCCATCAAGCCTAAAGAATTGATGGAGGCATTTAATCGGCAAACAATGAGGAGGACCGATACAAGTTGGGGGCACTTGTATATGAATATGTTTTGAGAGCTCGGGAAAACACAAAACAAATTGACGCAATAGTTTTGGATATTGTCGACAACTTAGAGGTGTTCAATAGATATCCATGGGAACAAGGACTTATAATCACCTCCTAGTTGACCGACAAGAAAAATTGAAGGTCGCGCAAACCATGTATCGTACTATGACTTCACATATGCACTACAGTAAATGTTTAAAATCGTTATTGATTAAATAACAACTATTTATACTCATATCATGTTTCTAACATACAATTTTCTGTAGGTTTGAGCATTTGAGTCCTTCTCCGGCATAAGAAAGGCGTTTAATTTGCAAGAGACGGAGCAAAAACAGCCTAGGATGTGTAAGTGGAAGATGGTGGGAAAGTTGGCAGAAAATGCCAAATATAATAAGGTTCTTGCATTGCTGGAGACATCACAGGTAAAGAATTAAGAGAACTTTCATATTTTTGTTGTTGTTTGTTGATATGATTTGAAAGAGATGAAGAATTGAGAGAATTTTATTATTGATTTATCAAAAAGAAATACATTGTAGAAAGGAAAGTTCATACCATTTTACAGAGAGATAGAGAGTATATATACAGCTCTCTTATAACCAACTTAACTGCCGAAAAAAATTAACACATCACTTACACCCTTAAGCTATTAAGAAATTACACACACCACCCATACAGCTTATATGCTTATATGTGTTGTTTGTGAATTGGCAGGATGGTGATTTCATGCCATTGACCTCGACCTCTGAAGAATCTCTTCTGCCTTATGTTCTTGATTATCCGTTGACGTGGGCACAAAATTTTGATTATTATATTGAGGAAGAGGCAGATGAAGACGTTGCACCTGAACACCAATCTCCACAACAGAGAGAAGAAGCATCACCTTTTGATGTGCCTCAACCTGAAATCAATGTGGGAGATGCTTGTAGGGATGCACGTATAGATGCCAATACAGATGCCACTACAGATGCCCCTAGAGGTACCCTCCGCATCATTTTTTCATTGATTTGATGAGGGAGGTTTTGGATTCGTGGCAAATTTGGAGAGGTCTTTGGGGAGCAAGATCGATGCATTAGACCGAAGGTCGATGCATTAGACCAAAAGGTTGATGCATTGATTGTGCAAAGGAGGGAGAGGTCGAGCCCTAAGGGTGATAGTGTTTCGGCCGGACATCGCCTATGAGGGGGAGACGGGATGTTTTGGGAATGGAGACCGGGCAGAACCCTGAGGCTTGTGTGGAGACACACAATGAGGATCAAGTGGAGATGGGGATGATACAGAGCCCTGAGAGGACTCTAACTGAGGATCCTGTGGAGGCAGAGCAGCCGCCCACTGGGATAATGTCGAGGAAGAGCAGGCCGTGGATAATTCAGAATCAGAGGAGAGCTCAAATCAAGGAGGATTTAGAGTTAAAAGGACAAGAAAAGAGCTCGAATCTGGGAATGTTCTGGAGACTGGAGTGAAGAGACAGAGAAAACCATCGGCGTTTGTGAGAACTCCCTACACTACCGAGTGAGCCCTCCGGTAATAGAAAAATCCAGAACATTCGTCGATGGTTCTGAAATTGATCACTTCCAGGATCCAGACCCTGCTAAGCTCGAACGGTTCATGCGTTGGTACGAAATTGACAGTACTAAGTAAGACTCTTAACTTTCCTATTCAAATAACAATTAACTAGTTGGTTATTTTTTGTTATCATTTTATTTGATTACTTATGCAATTTCTTAATTTTCATAGATCGAACAGTTTGACTTTAGGTGAATATCATATCGCCGATGGCAAAGAGTGGTTTAAAGTTGTTCTATCGGAGATTATTTCTTGACGATCGGGTAAGTTATTTTATTAAATTAATTACATTCTAACTTAATAATACTGTTTAACTCTCATATTTTAATTTTTGCCTTTTTCAGCATATTGATTTGGCCATCTCTTTGATGAGAGAAAGGCAAATGAAGTATCCTTTATCTTTTGGGCGGCACTGGAGCTCTAATGGACACCTGTTACTAGAGAACATTAGGATTGAGGTGTCAAATTTGAAGACTAGTTACCCAAGTAAAAAAGAGTTTCAAAACTACAAGTTCCCTCCACATATTATGAATTTTGTCGACGGAACTTGGTCCTCAAATGGGAGATCATGGAAAGAATGTACTCACATGTACTTTCCAGGCGCCATCAACAGCCACTGGATTTTATGCGTGGTTGAGTTTAAGAAGTCAAAACTGTATGTATATGACCCCGATCAATCCTGCCTAACCCTGAAGCAAATTGATGCTGAAATTGACCCTGCTATCAAATGTATCCCACGAATGGCAAAGCAGGTTGGAATTAAATGTAGTAGACTCATCGTAGACAGGGTCAAAGGCTATCCAAGACAAAGTCACGGGTAAGTGATCCATTAAATTGATATGTTTTGCTATATTAAAATTATTCATTGATCGTATGAAATAATTGGTGGTTTGAATATGTCACAGGGGTCCATGTGGAGTTTTTGTGCTCAAATATATGGAGTTTTTAACCACGGAAGTCGGTGGAACTTGTAGACAATCCTCATATAATGAAATGGAGGAAGAAGTTAGGCTGAGACCTTTATTGTTTAGATCTAGATCCATAAAGACTGTAATATAATTTGTTTATAATTAGATCCGTAGTTAGTTGTTTATAGTTAATATATTATGTTCTGTTTTTGGGATCTTGACATGTCTTTGATTCAAAAGGTGATTCATCGCGATGCAAACATTCATCAATCGCGATGCGATGTGATTCATCGCGATTCCGAGACCTTGCATCCCGATTCTTTACAAAAATTACATGTACACTTGACTTAAAATTATGAAAATTTAGTAAATTTACCATTCATTACACCACAACCACCTTCGAATTCAAATTTCATTCAAAATTACTAAAGTACAAAACTTGTGTGTAGTCATCTGATTAATTCATCGCGATGCAACGTTTCATGCATCGCGATGCGGATGAGATTCATCGCGATGCGAAATCATTCATCGCGACGAAATCATGCATCGCGATTTAGAAATCATGCATCGCGATTCCGAGACTTTGCATCCCGATTCTTTACAAAAATTACATGTACACTTGACTTAAAATTATGAAAATTTAGTAAATTTACCATTCATTACACCACAACCACCTTCAATTCAAATTTCATTCAAAATTTACTAAAGTACAAAACTTGTGTGTAGTCATCCGATTAATTCATCGCGATGCAACGTTTCATGGATCGCGATGCAGATGAGATTCATCGCGATGCAAATCATTCATCGCGATGCATATATCATGCATCGCGATTTAAAAATCATGCATCGCGATTTTGAGACTTTGCATCCCGATTCTTTACAAAAATTACATGTACACTTGACTTAAAATTATGAAAATTTAGTAAATTTACCATTCATTACACCACAACCACCTTCGAATTCAAATTTCATTCAAAATTTACAAAAGTAGACTTGTGTGTAGTCATCTCGATTAATTCATCGCGATTCGATGTGATTCATCGCGATGCAAATCATTCAAAAATTTACAAATGTGAATTACATGTACTTATCATTACCCCACAATCACCTTCGAATTCAAATTTCATTCAAAAATTACAAAATTTACAAGACTTGTGTACTCATCATATATATATATATATATATATATATATAAAAATTACAAAATTCCAAAATTTACAATTATTACAAAATTGGATGTCCGCTTCATTTCTTCATGTGCCCCCTATCATCATCCCTCAACTATTCTCGCTCTGTATTTGTTGCATTGATGAATGTCATATTTTTGGGTATTGATGACCCGTTTAATAGATATTCAATCAACATGCAGACGATGATGCCGCAGCTTCGTTGTTTGGCGCTTGTTGGGGTGATTCGCACATGTTTTTATCGGACATTTGAAGTTTTTCTCGGCTTAATCCTTTGAATCTTTTGGATGTTTTATCCAGGGCAATTCTTTTATTATTTCACGCATCTTTCCTTCAACGTGGTTTACGTAAAGTAAAATATTCACAAAAAATATAAAACAAAACAAAAAAAATAGTTAATGCGTGATTTTTTTGTTGTATTTTGATTAAATAGTCGTAGATTACTCACTAGTTTCTTTGCCCTTTCCAAATGCCAATCTTTCTTTGCCTTTGGATGGATGTAAGAGTTGTAGAGGGTCCAGACATTTCGCTTCGAGAAAACCAAGTAGTGTCCAAAGGATCACGGACTCGCCTGTTCATTTCCTCGCACTGTGTGTTGATAGGGAAGATGAATATCTCATCATCGCCATTGCCTCTTTCAACACGTTGTCTATCTTTGCTTCTACCACTGGTCTGTACTCTTCCCCACCTCTTACAACAAAAGTCTAAATTACATTTTCAATGTTAGTTTTCAGCAATCAATTAATAATCTTATACGTTAAGGAATTAGGATGATTCTTATCGATGTAAAAACAGCCCACTGGTTTTTTCCTTTTTTGGAGTATTTGTTGTACGACATGTGCCCAGGTGTCGATGTGCTGTAAACAAAGAAAACTAGTTATTCTTTCTGAAAATAAAAATATCACATATCAAAGCTTAATAAGTACAATACATACAAAGTTTTCTAGTTTATCGTTGTGTAAGATTGGCAGTGTACTTCTCAGGTCAATTATTGGGACAATGTCTCCAGCTTGCAAGACACACGCGCTGCATAATGTGAGGAGCATATTAATATGTCAGAACAAAAACCATATTTACGTAAGTATTATCAGAAGCATGAATAATTTGATATTTTGAAATTGAACAATATTAGTTTCACTTACTCCTCTGCCCCAAATGTTTGGTAAATATGGTTCATTGCAGACCTGACTTCTTTCTTCATGACCTTAACAGGCTCATGATCATCGTTGAGTGGTAGTTGGGGATCTGTGTTTCTTTTCTTATAAACTTGAATATCATCCCCTTTGTCCCCGCAGGAATCACCTTTATTCTTCCTCTTGCGGTCCGCTCGTTCTTTTACGCCTTTGGCCAATGAAGAAGGAGACATGGCACTTTTCTTTTTAGACTCAGCAGCATTAACAAAATCATCCGAATCATCATCTGTTTCAGTATCTTCTTCACATTCTTTCATTGACGTGGTTTGTACGTCCTTCAGAATCGATCGGATGGTATCATCTGTTTCGCTTGGTTGCTGGGGTTGTTGCTGTTGTGCCCTTAGCATCTCCATCTCTTCTGCCATTGTTGATAGTTTGTTGCTTAGAGCTTGAACCTCGCCACTTGAAGAAGTTTCAAATTCATTGCACTTGTTGCTCTTGGGCCTGGTCGGTTGATTTTTGTTCAAGCTTTGCTAATTCATATTTCAGATTTTCAACTTCAGTAGCCTTAGCTTCTAGTGTCTTTGATTTTTCAACCAACTCAGTTTGGAGCATCTGCATTTGTTCTTTGCTGGCACTGAATTCAACTCTTAAGCTTTCTATTTCTTCACGTAGCTTCAAATTCAATTCATCCGTATGCGACGTTAGATTTTCGGCGTCAGTTTGTTGCTTTTCGGATGATTTTTCCGAGCTTGGCTAATTGATTTGAGAGATTCTATTTCAGATCCTTAGCCTCTATTTCAAAGATATTTAGCGTCTATTTCAAAGATCCTTTTCGCCAACTCGTTTGTATCCTCTCTATTTCGTTGTGATTGGCATCTAGTTGAGAGGAACTTTCATCCATTTTGGCGTTGAGCGACTTGCTTATATTTTGCTCTTCAAGCAACGAGTTTTCAACAATTCAATTTCATTGTCCTTTTCTTGAATTTCTTTGTCCTTTGATTCAATGGTGGACAATTGCTTGATCAGCTCCTCTTTAAATTCCCGCAATGCTTGTTTTCAACTTGTTGCGTATCATCAATCTCGGTCAAAGAGGCCAGTGTCAAAAAATTTTGTTTCTTTTTCTGCTCCCTGAATTTGAAGTTGAGCATCCTTATCAGGACACATTTCTTCTTCATGTGTTTTGATTCCCCATAATGTTTCTATTTCAGTTGGTGTTGCCTTGGGGAAATGATGAAATTTCTGCAAAAGCAAGAAAGTAAATGTAATACAATGTTAGGGAGATGCATCGAAAATGCATTGTTTGTTATTTGTAATTAGATACTAAAGGCACATTTTATACACTTACCTTTTTCTTCATGGCGAATTGAAATCGATTTTTGAAAATGTTTGACATCCGACAGATCCCATTTGAGTAATCTTGGGATATCCTCTTCTACAATGGGTTTGATGATGTTTGTTCGCTCGCATAACCAATCGCATGTGCAAATTCAACCCTCTTGTTAGTACAAACAAATCAATATGCACTGTATATGGAAATTTTGAAATTAGTTACAAGTGAGTGTAAAAAGTTACCGGTAGCGTGACGCATTTCTCGATGTTGTCATCCTTTCTAGTTTCCATGGCATTTATCAACCTGTCGACAATATGTTCTGACCAATTGTAGGTGGAAATTTTGTCGAAGTCCGATAATATGTTGATATATGCCCATGGTATGTAGCTGCTGGTTGTTGGGACAAGGAAGGTTGCAAGAACGAGCAGTGTCGTCAAAATTGCAACGTCGTTGATATCCCTTTGATCTTCAATGGGCATAATGGCCTGAATCCGACTACATATAAGGGTTGGGCTCAGCTTGTAGTCTTTTGATTTCCTTGATTCTTTTTCGGGGAAGTGCCTTAGAAGGAAATCTGATCGTTCGATGTTGTAAAAGTTAATCTTGATTTCCTCCTCCCCGTCACTGATTCCAATCAGAAGCTTTGCATGCCTTGCTTTAATCTCTAAGTCTTTCTTTCCAAACAAGAAAGACTTGTCATCCTTTACGTAACATCCTACAATCATTGCCATTATAGAACTATCAACTGTACAATATTTTTCTATAATTTTGTCTTGGATAATGGCTTCAATCAGTTTCCAAAACGGTGTTTTCTTCAGGGCTTGTAGGTGATTTTCACTGAATTGAAATGTCTTAATCTGTTTATTCAGTAGTATGAGACTGCATCTGTATTTTAATGGTGCGGTTTGTTTCCTGTTTGAAGCTGCATAACAACAGGGATATTCCATGTTATTACCAAAGAGTAAATTTATTGAAACAGAAGAAAGTAAACCAATATGCATAGAAATCATCTTGAATACAGGAAATCCAAACAATTTTTATATGTCACCTTTGTTGTATTTCCATGCACACACTATGAATTATTATTCATATATTATACGCTAGTGCCCTAAAAGTTATGTTTTAAGAACCCTAGAATTGATTAAAGCATTACATAATTTTCAAGTCTTAAGAACCCTAGAATAAATTGAACCCTAGAATCGCGATTTCCGAGTCTTAAGAACCCTAGAATCGCGATTCCCAAGTATTTTAACACGGACTCACAAATTGAATAAAAGCATTTCATAATTTTTCAAATAATGTAGAAGAAATACACACCTGTTGTCTGAGTTTCCTTCGTCGTTTTGGCCATTTTTGTTGTTTGTGTATTCGGTTCGTGGAGAAGAAATAATTCTCTTGTTAACACTCGATTTCAGAGAGAAGAAGTTGCTGGTGTAGACAATGGAAGTGAGATGAAATTTTTTTTGTGTGCAAACAATGGAAGTGAGATGAAACGTTCTGTTTTTGTGTTTCGCGCTTGTTTTATTTATGGCTTAAATTAGTTTGTAGTTTGGTTCATCGCATTTTTAAAATTTCCCAATCGCGATGATTAATAAGTTCATCGTAATGCTAATATTACTGAATCGCGATGCAAACATTAGTGCATCGCGATGTGAACATTCGTGAATCGCGATGCGAACATTCGTGCATCGCGATGCGAACATATTCATATTTACTGAAATATTAGTTTTTAAGTTGTATTAAGTACATATTCATATTGTTGTATTAAGTACATATTCATATTTTTGACAAAAAAAAGATAAACTTCACATGGGTTTAAGTGGAATAGTTTAAAAATAACTGTTTAATCTACTCGTTTATTCTATCCATTTAAACGGTTAGTTTAAAATATGTGTTTAATATGCTCATTTATTTCTCCCGTTTCCCAAAGTGTAATCCCAAAGCCCAGGAGAGCTCGCCAACGGTAGGAATTTTAATATAAATTAAAACAACCCATTAATATCAACCATTCATTTCCACAGAATACATCACAACCCAAAGTGTATATGAAATGTTTAGAAGTTTAAATTAGTTGTTTAAACGCTAAATATTCTTTCATCGTTTAATTTATTTTATTTAATTTCAAACAAACGTTTAAACGTAAATGATCGGTTAAGCGATCCAAACAAACGTTTAAACGTTCTATATATATTTTGTTTAATTATTTCTGCATTTTATTGAATTCCTTCGGCGGGAAATAAAGGTCGAATTTTGTGGAAATTAACGTTTAAACGTTTTCGTATAAACGTTTAAACAATATTTAGAAAGAAGTTTTAAAAAAACGCTGAATATTTTTATTAAACTTATTTCTAAATATTTTTGATGTTTAAATGCTATAAAAATTAGTTGTTTCAATCGAGCAATATATTTAAACGTTTAATAAATGATCGTTTAATTTTTTTATTTAATCGTTTAGAAGTTTAAAGGGATAATGACATTACTAGTCCTTTGACTATGATTGATTCTACCATTAGTCCTTTAACAAATTTTTTCATATTTTTGTCCCTTAACTATGAAAATTAGACACAATTGGTCCTTTTGGTGGATGGTTAGTATTTTCCGTTAAGTCCGTCATGTGCCCGTCACGTGCGAAACATAACGACATGTTTTAACGAGCGAAACATAACGTGTCTTAACGAAACACAACGACATGTTTTAACATCGCGAAACATAACGATATGTCTGAAACACACGACATGTTTTAACCGAGCGAAACATAACGACATGTCTTAACGAAACACAACGACATGTTTTAACCGGCGAAACGAACGACATGTCTTAGAAACTTAACGACATGTTGTAACCGAGCGAAACATAACGACATGTTTTAACGAAACACAACGACATGTTTTAACATCGCGAAACATAACGCATGTCTTAACGAAACACAACGACATGTTTTACGGCGAAACATAACGATATGTCTTAACGAAACACAACGACATGTTTTAACCGAGCGAAACATAACGATATGTCTTAACAAAACACAACGACATGTTTTAAGAGCGAAACATAACGACATGTCTTAACGAAACACAACGACATGTTTTAACCGAGCGAAACATAACGATATGTCTTAACGAAACACAACGACATGTCTTAACATAGCGAACATGATATCTTAGCGAAACACAACGACATGTTTTAGCGAGCGAAACATAACGACATGTCTTAACGAAACACAACGACATGTTTTAGCGAGCGAAACATAACGATATGTCTTAACGAAACACAACGACATGTTTTAACCGAGCGAAACATAACGACATGTCTTGAAACACAACGACATGTTTTAACCGACGAAACATAACGACATGTCTTAACGAAACACAACGACATGTTTTAACATCATGAAACATAACGATATGTCTTAACGAAACAATGACATGTTTTAACATCGAAACATAACGACATGTCTTAACGAAACACAACCATGTTTTAACCGAGCGAAACATAACGATATGTCTTAACGAAACACAACGACATGTTTTAACGAGCGAAACATAACGATATGTCTTAAAAACACAACGACATGTTTTAACCGGCGAAACATAACGACATGTCTTAACGAAACACAACGACATGTTTTAAGCGAGCGAAACATAACGATATGTCTTAACGAAACACAACGACATGTTTTAGCGAAACATAACGAGTCTTGACACAACGACATGTTTTAACCGAGCGAAACATAACGACATGTCTTAACGAAACACAACGACATGTTTTAACGAGCGAAACATAACGACATGTCTTAACGAAACACAACGACATGTTTTAAGCGAGCGAAACATAACGACATGTCTTAACGAAACACAACGACATGTTTTAACGGCGAAACATAACGACATGTCTTAACGAAACACAACGACATGTTTTAACAGCGAAACATAACGATATGTCTTGAAACACAACGACATGTTTTAACGAGCGAAACATAACGACATGTCTTAACGAAACACAACGACATGTTTTAGCGGCGAAACATAACGACATGTCTTAACGAAACAAACGACATGTTTTAACCGAGCGAAACATAACGATATGTCTTAACGAAACACAACGACATGTTTTAACGAGCAAACATAACGACATGTCTTACGAAACACAACGACATGTTTTAGAGCGAAACATGATATGTCTTAACGAAACACAACGACATGTTTTAACCAGCGAAACATAACGATATGTCTTCGAAACACAACGACATGTTTTAGCGAGCGAAACATAACGACATGTCTTAACGAAACACAACGACATGTTTTAGCGAAGCGAAACAACGACATGTCTTAACGAAACTTAACGACATGTTTTAGAGCGAAACATAACGATATGTCTTAACGAAACATAACGACATGTCTTAGCGAGCGAAACATAACGACATGTCTTAACGAAACACAACGACATGTTTTAAGCGAGCGAAACATAACGACATGTCTTAACGAAACACAACGACATGTTTTAAGCGAGCGAAACATAACGACATGTTTAACGAAACATAACGACATGTTTTAACTGAGCGAAACATAACGTTTTAAGTTTTGATTGGTTTTAAACGCTAAATATTCTCATAAACTCTTTTTGGATTAAATACTCGTTTAAACGACACCATAAACGTTTAAACGACACAACCGTATATTATATTATTATATCTTGATTTTATTTGAGTTCCTGGGAAATTAGGTTTTTGTATATTATATTATATCTTCCTTCTTTATTCTATCTCTCTTACTCTCTCCTCTCTCTCTCTCTCTCTCTCTTTAAATATATATATATATATATATATATATATTTGGAACAATTCATGGCTTCATCTTCAACGATTGGCTCGGTTGAACAACAAAGAAATCTCGTAATAAATTTTGTAGATGTGGCTTGAGAGCTCCGTAATGGACGTCATTGACCAGAAAACACCCAGGAATGAGGTTTAATGGATGTCCAAATTACAAGGTAATCGACTTTTATTTTATCATTTATGCAGTAAAAGGGATTATAATATTAACGATATGTTCAATTGTCCAATTATTTGTAGGACCCCAAAAGAATTGTGGGTACTTTGAATGGGTTGATCGGTTTCCTAAGAAAGCGATTGAGGTAATCAACGAACATAAAGATGAGGTACATGATTTGCAAATGAAAATTTCGAAGATGGAAGTGAAGTTGTCCAAGAAAGAACGAGAAATTTATCTCTAAATAAAGAAATTGAAAGGCTTGAGCTTGAGTTGAGAATGCTAAAAAAACAAAATGCTTGGAAGAAGATGTACATGGGAATTGTTTTTGTTTTATGTATTGTAAATGCCTATTTTGTTTATGTGCTTACAAATGATAGGAAAGGGCAGTTGATGTTGCCATAAGGAAATGTGGTTTAAACGAAATGTCATTATTATTAACCTAAATGGGCAAATTGCAACAACCGATCTAGTCCTCTTCACATCTACTCTTAGTTACGCAACAAGATGGTAAATATAGACATCTTTTCTCTGATCAAGTTTGTAGGCCCTCTTAAAGACTGTAATATAATTTGTTTATAATTAGATCTATAGTTAGTTGTTTATAGTTAATATATTATGTTCTATTTTTGGGATCTTGACATGTCTTTGATTCAAAAGGTGATTCATCGCGATGCAAACATTCATCAATGCGATGCGATGTGATTCATCGCGATTCGTAATCATTAATCGCGATTCGAGACCTTGCATCTGATTCTTTACAAAATTTACATCATTACACCACAACCACCTTGAGAATTCAAATTTCATTCAAAATTACTAAAGTACAAAACTTGTGTGTAGCATCTGGTTAATTCATCGCGATGCAACGTTTCATGCATCGCGATGCAGATGAGATTCATCGCGATGCAAACATTCATCGCGATGCGAAATCATGCATCGCGATTTAGAAATCATGCATCGCGATTCGAGACTTTGCATCCCGATTCTACATCTACTCTTAGTTACGGCAACAAGATGGTAAATATAGGCATCTTTTCTCGATCAAGTTTGTAGGCCCTCTTAGTTCTCGCAACAAGATGGTAAATATATACTTATCCTTTTCTTCTTCCATTACCACCATCGAAAGATCCATTTAATGTGTATAGGAGGTAAAAATTGGATAAGTTTATTTTGTCTTCATTTTCTACCTCACTTGGATCTTTCCTCTTATAATGGGGGTGACCCATTTGCACTATAATGATCTCACGTATGGGTGAGACCATATCACGGGAGGTGAAAATGAGGAGGAATGGTGATGACGAAGCCATTATGGTTCGCAAGATTGTTTTTGCTCTTCCGACATCACCACAAGATACTTCTTGCGTTCTGAAACGGCCGGATATTGGAGCTAACATATGTCCATTTGACATAATGCCATGAAATCCAAGAATATTTGCGCGGACGAGCTTGGTCATCTTGAAAGAAAGACGAGAAGAAGGTCAAGAAGAGTAGAAGGTTTTGAAAGTTTTGGACCGTGAAAAGATCGGATGTATAGGACTATGTTTATCTTTGGAGGTTTTGAAAGTTTTCGAGGATTGTATTGTAAGGATTTGAATAAGAAATAAGTTCCTTAAATAAAGAGAAATGAAGATTGAATTTGTTGATATACGGACAAAGTTGTCCTACGACTTGAGGTTCATGAATGTGCTATTTGAAAAAAATACAAAGTGGTTTAAGCATGGCCGACAAGTTTGACGGATGTATTAACTTTTTAAACGGATGTTTGACGGATGCATTGAATTAAGCTTGATTCTTCAACCTCAACGATCTTCTTTGGGAAACGTTGAAGCCTCGTTTTTTCAAATGTACGTTTAAACGGATACCTTGACGTTTAAGCGGATACCTACTTTTCAAGTCGTTTAAACGTTTATTTTCCAAAAGCGGTATAAGTTTAAGCGACTTGAAACGTAAAGGTATCTCAACAGACAACGATCATGTTTTTTTAAATGTACGTTTCATATATCCGTTTAACATCCATCCAAAGAAATAATATTCAACAAAGCTTATATTTTTATAATTTTATATATTATAAAGTCAAATAACGAAGAAGTACAAAGAAATAAAAAAAAAGAGGAAAATAACCTATACATCATTACTAGAATAGCTTGATTCTTCAATCTCAATAACAGTACAGTCTCCTTTGCTTGAAGAAATGCATCATACATTTTTAACGGGATTTGGGTGCACAATCTGATCACGGATCGCAGCTTCACCAAACCAATCGATCAATCGTTTCATCAACACAACTACTTCGCCGATTGCATTACGTTCATTCTCCATGTAGTTGTAGGAATCGGCCATAGAAATATCGTGATGAGGCAATAAGATTTTAGAAAATGAATGTTTGAGAATGAATCGCTTGTAAACGACTACAGCATCTCGAATATATACATGGAGTATGAACAGTCTTTTTTGGGAATCTCAACAGACTTTTAACTGTCATGTTTTTAAATGTACGTTTAAACGGACACGTTTAAACGTTTAAATAATTATTACGTTTAAACGACAATTCATTAGTGTCTTAATGAAATTGTGTTTTCATATTTTACAATTATTAATTTTAAAAAAAGGTACATCTTGTCAACTAGTCTCCAACTAGGTCTAGGTCTCCGTGCAAACATCAACTTTTATATTTTCAAAAAGGTGTTCATGGACCTTCTTTTCAAAGATCTTCTAAACAATCTTTTTGCGACATGTCTTAAATGTACGTTTAAACGGCCACCTAATCGTTCAAACATCAATCGGTTTTAAACGACAAAAATATCTATTTAATGAACTCAACTCTCATTCAAAGCCTTACACTACATTCCTTCCATACCACACCCTTAAGATAACCTAAATGTCCCGCATAATATTTTTGCTTCCCATGGCATTATGTCAAATGGACATATGCTGTTCCAAATCGCGTTCCAGGCAAGAAGTATCTTATGGCGACCTCGGAGCGCGAAGTATCTTGCGAGCCATCACGACTTCCGTCATCGCCAGTGATGATGGGGTGCGGGACATGTGGACGACGCCTCTTGGCAGCCGCCACAATACCTCAAACTTCACGTGAGATGCGATCATAGAGCTTGGGTCACCAATCAATTAAGAGCTTAGTTTATGGCCTCGTTTATTACAAAGGTGAAGAGACCTCTTGTAATAGAAGGGGAAAGACCAAAGATCTAGGATCTAATTCCTCATGTAATTCACAACATATAGTTTTTGATGTTTAAACGAACATCTTTACGTTTAAACGACAAATCGTTTATTATGTATGTTACGAGTTATTTTTTGTTTAAACGGTATAAGGTTTATGTATGTTTTATTTTTGTTTAAACGGTATAAGTTTAAACGTTTATTATGTATTACGTTACGAGTTATTTTAAGCAATTACAACATATATAGTTTTGTCGAACCTATATTTTCATATAGCCGATGTTACATCCATCCAAATAAAGCCAAATAACATAAATGGGTAAATAAATATTCAACAAAGCTTTTATATATTATAAAGTCAAATAACAAAAAGAAATGCATCATACAAGGTCAAAAGAAGTACAAAAAAAAAAAAAAAAAACGAAAATAACCTAAACATTGTTATTGTTATTGACACTTGAACAAGTGGATCCTTCAAGGTCAATGAGCACAGTACCGCCTTTACATCATTCAATGCATCATTCATTACGAACAGGAGTTGGGTGCGAAATGGGTAAGTGAGCATCTCTTCATCGAATGTTGGAATCAATCTTTTGATCAATTCAACAGCTTCACCATGAATTGCATCATGTTCTTTCTTCATTTGACAGAATATCTATCCATGTTATTCTTGTTGTTGTTGTTGTTTGGTGTAGTCTTGGCCATGGAAATAGTGTTGTGATGTATTCGTAATTTCGTGTGAAATGAATGGTTGATATTAATGGGTTGTTTTAATTTATATTAAAATTCCTACCTATTGGTTGGCGACCGTCTCCTTGGGGCTTTGGGATTACACTTTGGAAACGGGGAAAATAAATGAGCATATTAAACACATATTTTAAACTAACCGTCTAAATGGATAGAATAAACGAGTAATATTTCGCATCGCGATGTCCCGAAAAAGATGGTTGCATCGCGATGCATAAATGGTTGCATCGCGATGCGAGACATGTTAGCATCGCGATGTACAAAACGTGCATCGCGATGCACATTGTGAAGTTTATCTTTTAGTCAAAACTACAAATATGTCCTTAATACAAACAACAAGTGAAATAAAAACATTAGTTTTAATCATTTCTAATGGGCATGCATCGCGATGCCCATGTGAAGTTTATCACATTTTTTTCAAAAATATGAATATGTACTTAATACAACTTAAAAACTAATATTTCAGTAAATTGATTTTGATTTATCTTTTGAATGCATCGCGATGCACAAATGTTCTCGCGATGCGTATGTTTGCATCGCGATGCACATATTAGCATCGCGATGCAACGTGCATCGCGATACACGGTGTGAAGTTTATCTTTTAGTCAAAACTACAAATATGTCCTTAATACAAACAACAAGTGAAATAAAAACATTAGTTTTAATCATTTCTAATGGGCATGCATCGCGATGCCCATGTGAAGTATCTGTTTTTTTAAAATATGAATATGTACTTAATACAACTTAAAAACTAATATTTATTAAATTGATTTTGATTTATCTTTTGAATGAATCGCGATGCACAAATGTTCACATCGCGATGCACATGATTTGCATCGCGATGTACGATGTTCACATCGCGATGCACATATGTTTGCATTACGATGAACTTATTAATCATCGCGATTGGGAAATTTTAAAATGCGATGAACCAAACTAATTTAAGCCATAAATAAAACAAGCGCGAAACACAAAAGCAGAGCGTTTCATCACTTCCATTGTACACACAAAAAAAAATTTCATCTCACTTCCATTGTCTACACAAGCAAAAATTGCTTTGAGTGAAATCGTGTTAACAAGAGAATTATTTCTTCTCCACGAACCGAATACACAAACAAAAATGGCCAAAGCGACGAAGGAAACTCGGACAACGGGTGTGTATTTCTTCTACATTATTTGAAAAATTATGAAATGCTTTTATTCAATTTGAGAGTCCGTGTTAAAATACACAATTACTAAATTTAAATACAAAAACAATCCAAACTAAATTCAATAGAATCAATCTGTTGAATTCTTGAATTAAATTCAAACGATTACTAAATATGTGATTGCCTATCGCTCATAGGTGTTTGATCACGACGGGACGATCTGTTGTGCCTACTTTGCACTATCTGCATTTTTGTCTCGATGGAAACTCTCCGGTTGACGGTATCCTTCTTGTTCTACGACGTCCACCTCGTGGTCGGACTAAAGGTGGCAAGATCGTCATTTCTTTAATATTGTCTGGAATGTCCCATTCATCTTCATTTGGCAGGAAGATTGTTTGGCATATGCCAATCTCAAACCTCGGTGGAATAAAATGTTGAGCACATCGGGTAGGCAGAAAAACTTTTGTTTTGCCATTTGCTATTACATGCTCGCATGGTATGTGGTCTAATTGAAATTTTACGCAAGTGCAAGTACTCACATCAAAATTAACAATGAAGTTCTTGCTCCTCACCACATAGTTATACGCATCAATGGGTTCATAGTGAACTTCTTGGACAATACCAGACTTGCGTAATTTTTCTTCCATTCTTTGGGGTTAATTGGGTTCCAACGTTGTGCGTCCTCCGTCTCTCGAGAAAACCAAGCTGTAGCTTTTTCCGACACTATCAAACGGTGCAACTATAGAGTCTGTCGGGATTTTTAAACATTGAGTTCGAGACTACGCATTGTTTGAGGTCATGCTATTGTAACGGTCTCCTTTGAAATGTGACCGGGCCAGGTTTCGAAATTTGTTTTAAGATACTTCCACCTTCTCGTCGATTTTCTCAATTTGGGACATATGCTTTAAACTCATCGAGTGGTATAAGCCTCTGCCGCTCTCTTAAAAAGTGAGATAGTCTCGGCCTTTCGATTACGATCCTTAAGTTGCCTTTTATATGATAGATACAATGCGCATGACGTGCATTTTGAAAAACAATTCGAAAGCACTAATAAGACTTTTATGTCGGTCGAGATATCACAACAAGTCCATCATCGTCTGTTACTTCTTTCAACCGTAAAAAACAAAGCCACGGCATCATTCTCAGAATCAACAATGGCCATAAGGATATATCGCATATTTCCATCGACGAGTAGCGATAATCAACGTACCTTTATATCTTTCGGTAAGGAATGTTCCATATGACAACTCTTTGGGCGTATTGCATGGTGAAATCCATAAATGCAAGGACCGTAAAAAAAAAAATACTTGAAGCGGTTTTGTTGTCACGCTCTAAAAAGTAGACAGTTCTGGATTAGCCAATGTCAAGTTATGGGCATATGCGGCCAACTTAGTGTAACTATCCTCGGGTGAACCCCTTATACGTGTTAAGATTCTCTACACCTCCTCGCTTTTTGATAACTTAGTTGCACCCGAAGTCTCGACGAACGTCATTCATGATGTCTGCGAGTCTATAGGTAGTGTTGCAGTCCTCGAACCTTGGCGAGATATGCTTTCCAATAATCCACGATGTTGCTTGTGTGATCGGCGGTGGACATATTTAAAGGGAAAGTATGATCAGTATATTTTCGAACACGAAAATAATCACATTGAGTACTTTGTTGCTCATGAAACGCCATGTGCAATTATCATCGACACACACAGCTGTGTACACACACTTGTTCGATTTTTTGTTTTGAATTGGAAGTTGTAATGCAATGCGATCATGTACGACTTCTGAAGCTCTCTCTTGTTATTGAATACTTGGTCAACCTTCAAATCAAAGTCTATGGGTACCAATGATGCACTTCCGCTGAAGAAATAACATGCTCATTTGTGAAGTTATTTTCTTGACTAAAATCATATCTCGGCGGTGTATTGAAGCCATTCGCATTTTGATCGGTCGCCACCAACTCTATTATTTTCTTAGGTTCCATTTAGCGCCACCACAACTCCATTATTTTCTTCGATTCCATTTTATTTTGCTGACTCATTATTTTTCGGTTCCATTTCAGCACCACAACTCCATTATTTACTTCTTGGCTCAAAATGGTAATACAAATGGGAGCATAATACCCTTGTTTATTAAAATTGAAGCACCATTTGACATGGTCATTTGAAGTAATCCGGACAGGAACTTGAAAACATGGATTTCCTGGACTAAGAAAACCAATCTCTATATCATCAACTTTGCAAATATTTTGTCTGCTGACATATAACTCTTCGTATGAAGTGTCTATACTTAGTAAATCCTACGGCCGTCGGGCTGCCGAATCTCGGACCATACTTTGCTTTCATCCTCAACAAAATGTCCAAAATAACAAATGGTAGTCCAATAAGGGGAAGACATACGCAATGCATAGAAAATTTGTAAAATAAGATTGTTTCATTATATTATATTAAAATGGAAATAACAAATTGAAACCTTGCATCGCGATTCTTTACAAAAATTACATGTACACTTGACTTAAAATTATGAAAATTTAGTAAATTTACCATTCATTACACCACAACCACCTTTAGAATTCAAATTTCATTCAAAAATTACAAAAGTACAAGACTTGTGTGTAGTCATCCTGATTAATTCATCGCGATGCAGGGTTTCATGAATCGCGATGCAGATGTGATTCATCGCGATGCAGAAATCATTCATCACGCTTCAGACATCATGCATCGCGATTTAGAACTCATCTTGCATTTGTCGTTTAAACAACATTAGCTTTGTCGTTTAAACGACGAAAATTTTAAATGGAGTTTGAGTTAGTTACCGTTAGTTACAAATTAAGGCCGTTTAAACGACCACAAGGTAAACTATTATCGTTTAAACAATGAGACAAAAGGAGATGTTTTGAATTGAATTGTCGTTAAGTTAGTTAAGAGATATGGTGTCTATTAAGCGACTAGTAAAGATCAATTAAAATTTTAAAGCGTGCTGTTTATACAAATTAACGATCGTTTAACACTCGTTTAAACGTGCGATAAGCTCTGTTTAAAATTTTAAACGAAGTCGTTTATGCAATTTAACAATCGTTTAATACTCGTTTAAGCGTCCGATAAGATCCGTTTAAACGATTATTCAAATGATGTTTAATGGCTGATAAACGACACCTCTACCTTAGTTTCAACTACGAAATCGTCACGGATCGAATATTCGGTAAAATTTGTAGTAAAATGAGTGCATTGAAATGAATTAACATAATGAAGGGGCGAGGCGAAAGACAAACCTGAATTAAAGAAGAAATTACTCACACGTACGGACAAACGATGAGTTTTGACGGTCGATGCTTGGAATTTTAGGGATTCAATTTTAGAGAGAGAGAGAGAGAGAGAGAGAGAGAGAGAGAGGAGAGAGAGCTATTGAGGCCTTATTGGTTGAAGGACGGGGAAAGGGCATTATGGACATTTCCTACGAGGTGAGTGAAGTGTTGAAGTGAAGCTATAAGGGTAATATAGTCATTTCAAAGAAAAAAGGCCATATAAGTTGTTTTCAAATAAGTTAGGCCAAATAAGATCTCAAGGGTTTGACAGGCCGTTTTGAAGAAACCCAAAAAAAAAAGAATAAAATCTGATCAAATCACTATTCAAAAGTCTTTTTTTTTTTTTAGGAATAACTATTACTCCCTCCGTTTTAGGTAAATAGACAATTATTTTATTTTGAAATATTTCGATTAAAGAGTTTACTTTAAAAATTAATATTTATAATTTTTATAATATTTTATCTTTACCATCTATTTGTATCATAAATATTTTAATTATACTTAAATATTTTTTTAATTATCACCAATTTCAATAATACTTGTATATATGTTTCATGACTTTGCCTATATCAATTAAAATCAATTTAATTTTTTTTTGTTTGAATAAAAAGAAAAAAGTTAAAGAAGAAAAGATTGTGAAATGGAAACAGAGAGAAAATAGGATGATCTTGACTTTAATTTAATGAATTTATGTAGCGTGGAAGTCGAAGACCCTCGTCTTCAATTTTCTTTGTGGCAAATATCAAGTATGGCCGCAACCCGACAAAACAACTTATATGGCCTTTGGTTGTCGGCTCCTTTAAAAGAAAGAGAACAAAAGGGGTAAAAGTGAACTTCCAAAAATGCCCATCCCAATTAAGGCTGTGACTTATAGTGTCGTTTAATCGCGACAACGATCACTAAACGGCTATTTGATCGTTTAAGCGAATACTAAGCGATGAATAAACGATTGCGAATAATGGAACGATTAAACGTTCATTAAAGGTTTATCAAGCGGTTAAAGGAAAGTAAGTTCACCTTGAACGTTTAAACGTGTACCAAATGACCAAAATTTTAAGCGAATAGTTTGACCGTTTAAACGCCTTGCGATTGCGTGTACCGCGGAAATGAACAAAATTTAAGCGAACATTGTGACCGTTTAAGCATACTAAACGATCATCGTTTTGTTCCAACTACTTAAGTTAATTTCCTTCTATTTTCGGACCACGGTTTACCTTAAACCCTTTCCTGATTGCATTGCGTTTAATCGAGAATACTTCAACTCAGCATTTGTGCTTGAATCACTCCATAGTTGGAATCTTCTTGATTGGGTTTACGACCACACTTCAACATCCGTAAAATCACAAAAGGTAATTCTTCGAGACCACAGACAAACCTAAACCCTTTCCTCTATTTGCATTGCGTTTAATCGAGCACACTCCAACTCACACTTCAACATCCGTAAAATCACAAAAGATAATTCTTCCAAAACGTTTAACCCTCGTTCGGTTATCGTTTATAATTTATTTTTGCAACTTTATTTCTTTGCTTAAATTTATTTTAGTTACGTGTTTGGTTTAGGTTTTATGTTCTTTTGATTGCTCTTTTTGTAAAAATTTTAAAATGAATTGTTTACGTCTTTTGTTTTACGGTTTATATTTCAATTGCGGACAATATGGCATTCCTTCTTGAGCGTTCAAAATGGTTCGACTTAAAAGTTACCGGTGTAGACTACACATAGTAGATGAAGTGTATAACAAATTAGGCGATGCACACAAAGATCTATTCAAGACATCACGCTTTGGAAACTTATACAAGATGCGGTTTAATATGAATATGGTGTGCAAAATTATCCATGCATTAAATATGATGAGGATTAAGCCAATCAATGATTTAAACAAGGTCTGGTTTTGTATTGGGGTAAATTAGATTTGGCTTCTTAGACTATACCATTCTTTGGATTACACAGGTATTGAGGAAAATTTCATTAAATCCCTTGTGGAAACATATTGAGGAATGAATATTTTGGTGGAGTGAAAAAATCCATCAAGCCTAAAGAATTGATGGAGGCATTTCGAATCGGCAAACAATGAGGAGGACCGATACAAGTTGGGGTGGCACTTGTATATGAATATGTTTTGAGAGCTCGGAAAACACAACACAAATTGACGCAATGGTTTTGGATATTGTCGACAACTTAGAGGTGTTCAATAGATATCCATGGGGAACAAGGACTTATAATCACCTCCTAGTTGGGTGACAAGAAAAATTGAAGGTCGCGCAAAACCATGTATCGTACTATGGCTTCACATACGCCTACTCTGTAAATGTTTAAAATCGATTATTGATTAAATAACAACTATTTATACTCATATCATGTTTCTAACATACAATTTTACGTAGGTTTGGGCATTTGAGTCCTTCTCCGGCATAAGAAAGGCGTTTAATTTGCAAGAGAGGAGCAAAAACAACCTAGGATGTGTAAGTGGAAGATGGTGGGAAAGTTGGCGAAAATGGCAAATATAATAAGGTTCTTGCATTCTTTGGAGACATCACATGTAAAGAATTAAGAGAACTTTCATATTTTTGTTGTTGTTTGTTGATATGATTTGAGAGATGAAGAATTGAGAGAATTTTCTTATTGATTTATGAAAAAGAAATACATTGTAGAGGAAAGTTCATACCATTTTAGAGAGATAAAGAGTATATATACGGCTCTCTTATAACCAACTTAATTGCGAAAAAAAATTAACACATCACTTACACCCTTAAGCTATTAAGAAAGTACACACCACCCATACAACTTATATGTGTTGTTTGTGAATTGGCGGGATGGTGATTTTATGCCATTGACCTCGACCTCGAAAAATCTCTGCCTTACGTTCTTGATTATCCGTTGACGTGGGCACAAAATTTTGATTATTATATTGAGGAAGAGGCGGATGAGGCAAATGAGGCGAGATGAAGACGTTGCACTCGAACACCAATCTCCACAACGAGAGAAGCATCACCTTCGATGTGCCTCAACACGAAATCAATGTGGGAGATGCTCGTAGGGATGCACGTATATATGCCTCTGAGATGCTAGAGTACCCCTCGAGATCATTTTCATTGATTTGATGAGGAAGTTTTGGATTCTATGGCAAATTTGGAGAGGTCTTTGGAGCAAGATCGATGCATTAGACCGAAGGTCGATGCATTAGACCAAAAGGTTGATGCATTGATTGTGCAAAGAGAGGGAGAAGTCGAGCCCTAAGGGTGATAGTTTTGGCGGATATATCGGTCTATGAGGAAGCCTGAGATGTTTTGGTAATGGAGACAGGCGAGAACACGAGGCTTGTGTGGAGACACATGAGGATAATGTAATAGTGGAAGCTGAGCATTGTAGTGACCTGGGATAATGTACAGAGGAAGAAGCGAAGTAGTGGCTAATTGGAATCGGAGCTCAAATCAAGGAGGATTTAGAGTTAAAGGACAAGGAAAGAGCTTTCATTTGCGAATGTTACGAAGGCTGGGTGAAGAGACGAGAAAAACCATCGGCGTTTGTGAGAACTCCTACACTCTGGAGTGAGCCCTCAGGTAATAGAAAAATTGAGAACATTCGTCGATGGTTCAGAAATGATCACTTCCGAATCCGGACCTGCTAAGCTCGAACGGTTCATGCTGGTTGATACGAAATTGCAGATATTAAGTAAGACTCTTAACTTTCCTATTCAAATAACAATTAACTAGTTAGTTATTTTTGTTATCATTTTATTTAATTACTTATGCAATTTCTTAATTTTCATAGATCGAAGAGTTTGACTTTAGGTGGATATCATATTGCCGATGGCAAAGAGTGGTTTAAAGTTGTTCTATCGGAAAGATTATTTCTTGACGATCGGGTAAGTTATTTTATTAAATTAATTACATTCTAACTTAATAATCTTGTTTAACTCTCATATTTTAATTTTTGCCTTTTTTATATTGATTTGGCCATCTTTTGATGAGAGAAAGGCAATTGATGTATCCTTTATCTTTTGGGTGGCACCCTGGAGCTCTAATGGACACCGTGTTACTAGAGAACATTAAGATTGAGGTGTCAATTTTGAAGGCTACTTACTCAACTAAAAAGAGATTCAAAACTACAAGTTCCCAACACATATTATGAATTTTGTCGATGGAACTTGGAGCAAGAATGGAGACCATGGAAAGAATGTACTCACGTATACTTTCAGTTACCCTCAATGACCTTTGGTTTTATGCGTGGTTGAGTTTGAGAAGTCAAAAGTGTATGTATATGACCCGATCAAACGCCTAGTGAAGAAAATTGCCACCGAAATTGATCCTGCTCTCAAATGTATCCCACGAATGGCAAGGTTGGAATTAAATGTAATAGACTCACCATAGAGGGGTCAAAGGCTATCCAAGACAAAGTCACGGGTAAGTGATCCATTAAATTGATATGGTTTTGCTATATTAAAATTATTCATTATTTTATATGAAATAATTGGTGGTTTGAATATGTCAGGGGCCATGTGGAGTTTTGTGCTCAAATATATGGAGTTTTTAACTACGAGTCGGTGGAACTTGTAGACAATCCTCATATAATGAAGCTGGAGGAAGAAGTTAGGCGTAGACCTTTATTGTTTAGATCTAGATCCATAAAGACTGTAATATAATTAGATCAGTAGTTAGTTGTTTATAGTTAATATATTATGTTGTTTTTGGGATCTTGATATGTCTCTTGAAATGAACAAGTAATTTAAACAAATCGTTTAAACGATTAATCAATTTATAAAAATGAGCGTTTAAGCAATTAAACAATCGTTTAAACGTTACGGTAAAGTTAATGTAAAATAGCCGTTTCTTCTTTGATTTATCCGTTTAAGTGGAATAATTTAAATCGTTTAAGCGATTAAGCGATTCATATAAATAATCGTTTAAGCGATTAAACGATCGTTTAAACGTTCTGTTAAACAATTTTACGGTTAGTGTAAAATAGCGTTTAATCTTCTCTTTGATTTATCCGTTTAAGTGGAATAGTTTAAAAATAACCGTTTAATCTACTCGTTTATTCTATCCATTTAAACGGTTAGTTTAAAATATGTGTTAATATGCTCATTTATTTCTCCCGTTTCCCAAAGTGTAATCCCAAAGCAAAGGAGCATTCGTAACAGTAGGAATTTTAATATAAATTAAAACAACCCATTAATATCAACCATTCATTTCCACGAATACATCACAACACTATTTCCATGGCCAATACTACACCAAACAACAACAACAACGGTAACAACATGGATACTTATTCTGTCCAAATAAAGAAAGAACATGATGCAATTCATCGTGAAGGCATTGAATTGATCAAAAGATTGATACCAACATTCGATGAAGATATGCTCACTTACCCATTTCTGCACCCACTCCTGTTCAAAATGAATGATGCATTGAATGATGCAAAGGCGGTACGCTTTTGACCTTGAAGGATCCACTTACTCAAGTGTCAATAACAATAATAATGTTTAGGTTATTTTCGTTTTTTTACTTCTTTTGACCTTGTATGATGCATTTACATTATTTGACTTTATAATATATAAAAGCTTTGTTGAATATTTATTTACTCATTTATATTATTTGGCTTTATTTGGATGGATGTAACATCGGCTATATGAAAATATAGGTTCGATAAAACTATATATGTTGTAATTGCTTAAAATAACTCGAACAGAATATAATAACCGTTCAAACTTATACCATTTAAACAAAAATAACTCGAACGAGAATACATAATAAGCGTTTAACTTATACCGTTTAAACAAAAATAACTCGTAACGAAATACATAATAAACGATTTGTCGTTTAAACGTTAAGGTGTTCGTTTAAACATCGAAAAACTATATGTTGTAATTGCTTAAAATAAGGGTGAATTACATGAGGAATTAGATCCTAGATCTTTGGTCTTCCCCCTTCTATTCATTGATTGTTGACCTTTGCTCTATGATCGCATTTCACGTAAAGAGTGTGGTATTGTGGCGATGGCCAGAAGGCGTCGTCACATGTCCTTCATCCCATCATCAGGCAGGGATGACGGAAGTCATGTGGCTCGCAAGATACTTCTTGCGCTCCTAAGGTCGCCATAAGATACGTCTTGCGTTCTGGAACGGGCAGATCTTGGAACAGGCATATGTCCATTTGACATAATGCCATGGGAAGCAAGAATATTTACGCGGGGCGAGCCGGACATTTAGGTTATCTTAAGGGATTTGTGGTATGGAAGGAATGTAGTGTAAGGCTTTGAATGAGAGTTGAGTTCATTAAATAAATATTTTTGTCGTTTAACCGTAAAGGTGCTCGTTTAAACGTACATTTAAAAAACATGTCGTTTGAGATTCCAAAAAAGACTGTTTAGAAGATCTTTGAAAAAGAAGAAGGTACAACTTACAAGAACACCTTTTTGAAAATATAAAAAGTTAATGTTTGCATGCCGGACCTAGTTTACAAAGCATATCAACCTTTTTAAAAAAATTGTAAAATATGAAAACACAATTTCATTGACACTAATAACATTCGATAAACATTGAACGACTTGTCGTTTAAACGTAATAAATGGTTAAACGTTTATTACGTTTACGTTTAAACGATTTGTCGTTTAGTAAAGGTGGCCGTTTAAACGTACATTTAAAAAAACCTGGTTGATGTTTGAACGATTAGGTGGCCGTTTAAACGTACATTTAAACGATTCCCAAAAATTTGTTTAGAAGATCTTTGAAAAAGAAGGTTCAAGAACACCTTTTTAAATATAAAAAGTTGATGTTTGCACGGCAGACCTAGACCTAGTTGACAAGATGTACCTTTTAAATTAATAATTGTAAAATATGAAAACACAATTTCATTGACACTAATAACATGTCGATAAACATTTAATGAATTGTCGTTTAAACGTAATAATTGTTTAAACGTTTATTACGTTTAAACGTAAATGTGTCCGTTTAAACGTACATTTAAAAAACATATGAGTTGTATGCATTGAGATTCCCAAAAAAGATTCATACTCCATGTATATATTCGAGATGCTTAGTCGTTTACAAGCGATTCTCAAACATTCATTTTCTAAAATATTATTCCCATCACGATATTTTTATGGCCGAGTCTCGTAAACAACAACAACATGGAGAGAGAACGTAATGCAATACGGCGAAGTAGTTGTGTTGATGAAATGATTGATCGATTGGTTTGGTGAAGATGCGATCCGTGATTGTATTGTGCACCCAAATCCTGTTAAAAATGTACGACGTCCACCTCGTGGTCGGACTAAAAGTGGCAAGATCGTCATTTCTTTAATATTATGCGGAATGTCCCATTCATCTTCATTTGGCACCGGGAAGATTGTTGGACATATGCCAATCTCAACACTCGGTGGAATAAAATGTTGAGCACATCGGGTAGACCGAAAAACTTTTACTGTTTTGCCGTGCTATTACATGCTCGCATGGTATGGGTCTAATTGAAATTTTACGCAGAATGCAAGTACTCTCATCAAAATTAACAATGAAGTTCTTGGTACCGCTCCTCACCACATAGTTATACGCATCAATGGGTTCAGCAGTGAACTTCTTGGACAATTCACGGACTTGCGTAATTTTTCTTCCATTCTTTGGGGTTAATTGGGTTCCACAACATTGTGCGTCCTCACGTCTCTCGAAAACCAAGCACAGTAACTTTTTCCACGACACTATCAAATAGTGCAAGTATAGGAGTCGATCGGGCTTTTCTAAACAACGAGTTCGAGACTACGCATTGTTTGAGGTCATGATATTGTAACGGTCTCCTTTGAAATGTGACCGGGCGGTTTCGAAATTTGTTTCGCTAAGATACTTCCACCCCTTCAGTTTTCTCAATTTGGGACATATGCTTTCGAAACTCATCAGTGGTATAAGCCTCTGCGCTCTCTTAAAGTGAGATAGTCTCGGCCTTTCGATTCGATCCTTAAGTTGCCTTTTATATGATAGATACAATGCGCATGACGTGCATTTTGAAAAACAATTTCGAAAGCACTAATAAGACTTTATAGTCCGGATATCACAACAAGTCCATCATCGTCACTGTTACTTCTTTCAACCGTAAAAAACCAAAGCCACGAAGCATCATTCTCGAGTCAATAATGGCCCACGCAAGAGATATATCGCATATTTCCATCCTGACGGTAGCGATAATCAATACCTTTATATCTTTCGGTAAGAATGTTCCATCGACAACAACTCTTGGGCGTATTGCATGGTGAAATCCATAAATGCAAGGACCGTAAGCCAAAAAAAAAATACTTAGGCGGTTTTCGTCACGCTCTAAAAAGTAGACGGTTCTGGATTAGCCAATGTCAAGTTATGGGCATATGCGGCCAACTTAGTGTAACTATCCTCGGGTGAACCCCTTATACGTGTTCGCGATTCTCTACACCTCCTCGCTTTTTGATAACTTAGTTGCACCCCAAGTCTCGACGAACGTCATTCATGATGTCGAGGTCTATAGGTAGTGTTGCGGTCCTCGAACCTTAGCGAGATATGCTTTCCAATAATCCACGATGTTGCTTGTCGTGATCGGCAGTGGACATATTTAAAGGGAAGTATGATCAGTTTGTATATTTTCGAACCTGAAAATAATCACATTCAGTACTTTGTTGCTCGCAAACGCCATGTGCAATTATCATCGACACACACAGCTGTGTGCACACTTTTGTTCGATTTTTTGTTTTGAATTGAAGTTGTAATGCAATGCGATCATGTGCTGACTTCTGAAGCTCTTTCTTGTTATTGAATACTTGGTCAACCTTCAAATTAAAGTCTATGGGTACCAATCGCGATGTACTTCCTGAAGAAATAAGATGCTCATTTGTGAAGTTATTTTCTTGACTAAAATCATATCTCGGCGGTGTATTGAAGCCATTCGCATTTTGATT